>WBNH01003627.1:153683-171334 GCA_013401255.1 Urocolius indicus | reverse complement strand
CGCGCCGGCCGTGCGCCGCGGCCGTCGGGGCCTCACCCGGCGGGTACCCTGACGCTGCCGCCGCCGCCGCCGCCGCCGGGCGCGACGCGACGCGGGAAAGCGGGCGGGGAAGCGCAGGGGAAGGACGACGTGTGTCCTCTCACGTAGCGCGGCCCGATTCCCGCGGGGCGGTGGTACCGTGCCGGCAGACCCCGCGGGCTGGTGCCGGCCCCCGCACCTCCGAGGCGGCGGGAGGGCAGGCGGAGCGTAAGGCTGCAGCGACCACTTCAGTGCTGCTGTAAACCCGAACTGGGAGGGCTCATGGAGGCAAAAATAGAAGTTACTCAAAGAGGTGAAGTCTGCCCACACAAGGTGCAGGTACCACAAAACCACAGGCAGTACTAGCTTACCTGAAAAGACCAGGCTGAAACCCATGGTGGTTCCTGCACTTCTTCACCAGAGTTTCGATCATTCATGCCTTGGCCAGGATGGACAGCCAGAGGCAGCAACGGCTCCAACCCGCCCATTTTCACTTGCCGTGCTTGCCTACCAAAGATCGAAGCAGCATAGTTCCTTACAAACATCTCTCATGCCTGACTACAAGCTCCTTACCTAAAACATACCCCACGTCTCTCATGCCTGACTACAAGCTCCTTACCTAAAACATACACCTTTCTAGGGCTTCTTTCCCATGCACATGGTTGTGAGGAATACCACAGAGCACACTTGGAGAAGACACTTGCGACTTACACTAAACTTAGAGAAACAAATGTCTGAGACTTTTATCTCCTCTTGTCTGGAATGAGCTCATGATTTTAAACACAATTAGATGCAGATGGGATGGACAGGCACACGATGTGATGGCATAAGAACTGTTTGCTGAGGATATGTCACCAGATATTTAATGAGTGTTCTTTACATTTTACAGAATTCTTGCATCTACTTGTCTAAAGCAATCTGCTGTCTAAATGTAGCTATTTAAGTAATGGAAATGACAATAGAAAGCAAAAGAAGACGAGAAAGTGCTCTATCTGCCTAGTATCTGCAATGCAATCTATGTTAAGAATAAACAAAAGATAAAGGCTGCTATCTTCACTGTCTGGTGCCACACCATTTTTGTTCCAGTGTTTAGCAGAAAAATACCAACCCCCAAAAGGATCTCTTTGTGATAGAGAAATACTGCCTGCAAAACCGAAGTTTATGGATAGAATTTAAGTGAGATGCCCTGTTCACCAGCACACTGAATTTTGGGATGTGAGCTTTTCTGTAACATGCAACTTAAATTAGCTAGAAAACACAAAAGTGTAAGGAAGCAAAAGAAAGAGTCAGGCAAAAGATTGCACAGCATCAGTCCAAGTGCTAAGAACTTAGGAGAAACAGGGATGGAGACGTTACGTGATTCTAAAGTGGTACCATTTATTTATCCAAGGTGACTGGTGTTTAAGAGTATAAAGAGAGGTGTACAGAAGGTGTTTGATCAAAATGAGGAATGGATTGGCATTTATTGCAACAGCAATTTTATGGCATTGCAGATGTTCCCTTTATCCAATCAGCTCAAGTAGCAATCATTGTAAACAAGTGACTCACAAGGTGGTGGCTGGCCTTGCTTATCTCTTGGAGCCCTGCCACATCCTGACATGCAGAAATCTGAGGTGAGCCCCGGTGACCCTTCTAGGGGAGTGAGGTACAGAAGAAATTAGATGTGCAGGAGCCAGCAATGTGGAGTAAGCCAGCCAACAGTAGGGGCCGAGGAGTGGAGATGGGTCTGAGCTGGAAACTTACTTCTAGACTGGAGGGAAATGCCTTTTCCTCTTGTTGTGGTTTCAGCCCAGCTGGCAATGAAGCCCCACACAGCCACTCACTCACTCCCCTTCCCCATGCCTCCCGTAGGATGGAGAGAGGAATTGGGAAAGAAAATCAAAACTCGTGGGTTAAGATAAGAACAAGTATAGTAACTGAACTAAAATATGGCAGTAAGTAGAATAAAGTATAATAATAGTAATTAAGGGAAACAAAACCAAATAAAATGACGAGTGCTGCCCAATGCAATTGCTCACCACCCGCTGACCAATGCCTGAGCCACGATCCATCCCTCCTGGCCAACCCTCCCCAGTTTATATAGTGGGCATGACATCCTATGATACACAATAGCCCTTTGGCTAGTTTGGGTCAACTGTCTTGGCCATGCTCCTTCCCAGATCTTTGTGCACACACTGGCCTCCTCCCAGCCCCAAACCACTTGCTGGCAGGGCAGGGTGAGAAGCAGAATGCTTGCAAGCGCTGTTCGGCACTAACCAAAACATCCCTCTGTTATCAACATTCTCTTCAGTGTAAAGCCAAAATATAGCCCTGTAGCAGGTACTAGGGAGAAAATTAACTCTATCCCAGCCAACTACGGGACACTTCCAAAATTAATAGGTGTCTTCCAGGGGTTTTGCATTAGTCAGGTAAGCCACAGAATTATAGAATCACAGACTCTCAAGGATTGGAAAGGACATCAAGGGATCATCTAGTCCAACCCGATGCCAGAGCAGGATCACCTAAAGTAGGTCACACAGGAACTCATCCAGGTGGGTTTTGAATGTCTCCAGAGAAGGAGACTCCACAACCCATCTGGGCAGCCCGTTCTAGTGTTCCCTCATCCTCACAGTGAAGATTTTTTTTTTATATATATATATCTTTGGAACCTTTTATGTTCCAACTTGTACTTGTTGCCCCTTGTCCTGTCATTGGACATCACTGAGAAGAGCCTGGCTCCATCCTCCTGATACCCGCCCTTTATGTATTTGTAAACATTAATAAGATCATCCCTCAGTCTCCAAGTCAGTCCCTTCTCATGATGCAAAATAAAAGCCAAGTCCTTATACTAGGGGTCTTTATCAGTTTTGGAAAAATAACAATTATGGAAATCTTTTTCCTTAAGAAGCAGTATCTGTGAGTGACTGAGCTGGAGGGACAGGAAAGAGGACATATGGATGCCTCTTCTGCTCCCACATGGCACTTACCATTACACATTTATGGAAAGAGGAAAACAGAGACCTATTTCTCTTACAATATCTGAATTGTACACGCATGCAGGCTTTCTAGTTTGGGTTGTTTTGCTGTCACAGTGATTCAGCTTATCCTGATACTTGTGCACTTGTGACAATTAGACTAAATAAACTTTAAATTGGACTTGAGTTGAAATTTAATGTGTACTTGAGTTTTAATGGCCTGTATACTTCTCTTTGCTTGGAATTTTCATCTCACTGTGTGTTTCTCATGTTTTAGAGCATTCTCTGCCACTTCAGTCCATCTGAATAGTTGGAGTATTGCCTTGGTATTGCACAGAAAGGCAAACTAACTCCATTTTTTAAAATAATGGGAATAACATAACAGAATCACAGAATGGCAGGGGTTGGAAGGATCCTTTAGAGGTCATCTAGTCCAGCCCTCCTGCTAAAGTGGGTTCACCTAGATCAGGTCACAGGAACATTTCCAGACGGCTCTTGACAACCACAGCCTCCCTGGGCAGCCTGTGCCAGGGTTCCCTCACCCTCACAGTGAAATAGTTTTTCCTTATGTTTAGTTGGAACTTCTTGTGGTCCAGGTTTTTTCCATTACCTCTTGTCCTGTTACTAGATACAACAGAAAAAAGTGATGCCCCAACCTCCTGACATCAGATACTGGCACAGGTATATTTTCCTCATAAACACGTGTTATTTTTCAAAATGTTACAACTTGAAGCTTTTTTTAAAACCCTGAAGATGTGTATGTAAGAAATGTGCAGGTGTGGTCACCCAACGCGCAGAGACAGCATTTCCTCCAAGCTGGAAGAGCTTTGTAAGAGACACTGGTAGGACTGCCCTATAGCATAAAAGCTGAGGCAAGTCTCCTGGGGGCAGTGACTTGAGGTCAAATTGTTGCTTCAAGTCAGAGGAAGAGGAGTTTGAATTGAGTCCCTTGCTTGCTAGATGAGTGTCTTACTCATGGAGCTTACTTATCAGGGAATCTGACCTCTCCCTTGAGAGCATAGGCCTTATCAGGTCTATGCTCACTCGTGAGTCCTTCCCCCCACAGTCTGCATCACAGACTTGCAGATTGACTATAGTGGGAGGCTCAGGCAGGGGCTACTCCCAGGCAGAAGCCATGAGGACGCTCAGGGACGGAGCAAAGGCCTAGGTTTGTACGTGGAGAGGCCTGAAGAAGGTCAAGCACTGAAGCTGCCACAGAAGGCTAAGCCAGTATTCCTGTAACAGCCTGTTGCAACAAGTGAGTTTGGCAGTCAGATCCAGGCTGAATCTGTCTAAGCACAGCTTGCATCCTGTGTGCCTGAGCTGCATTCAGGCCACAGCTAAGCTAAAGCAATAGTGCTTAGGAAAGTGTGTTGGTCATGGAGCTTGGTGTGCATACTTTGGATCAAGAACTCCTCTGTGGCAGGCAATTCATTGAACATTTAAGCTGCTTTCAGTCCCTTTTGTACTAACAGAAAAATGTGAAAGGTCCTTAGTATGGACCTGGATCTGATTACATGAACTCCTAGACACCCCTTCAGAGTACTAGTCATGCTTGGCACCTACAAAAGGCTCACTTTTACAGGACTCAGGACTTGCTCAGCACTGCAAACCTGCAAAGAATGAAAAGCTATGACTACACATTCTTTCCTGATCCTAGCTGATTTCAGATCAGCTCACTCCTGACTGTTTTCCAAAATATCCGATTGCCCAAGGTTACCCTCTCCTGAAATCTGTTGGCAGTGCTCCTCATGTGGGCACAGATTTATAACAAGGAATGATATGAGTGCTCCTTGTTTGCTTCTGTCTGTGGTAGCTGGCTGAATTACAATCACCATGGAAGTTATCATCAGTCACAGAAAATGAGAACACCCTCACTAAACTATTTAGAGAGTAAAAAGCCCAAGGTTCCCCAAGTGCCACAAAGAGATGCCTTTTCCTCAGTACAGTTTCAAACCGTGATGAAATCCTGTGCGGAAGTACTAGTTTTACCAGTACACAATGAAAACAGTGAATCCAGAGTATTCCTTGTGACAGAATGAATTGCTTTCTTGTGGGGAAAAAAAAAAAAAGAAAAGCAATTCTTTCAGCTCTTACTGAATGATTATTCCAAATTATATGGCTAGCCGATGAATGATACAGCATAGAGCTGTTGTTAGTTCTTCCACGTATTGTTTACTTTTTGAGGAACTACTTGTTTTCTAAAGGAAAACACATCACCCCAGAAAACAAGTCATAGTTTGTAAACAGTGCCACAGACAGCATAAAAAGTTCTGCTGAACTGTCACATGGCAAATCATGCAAATCCCCGTTTAGAGCTGAATGAACCTCTCACAGAGTTCTCTTTTGCACTTGCTTCTGCTCTTGTGAAATGGGAGCAAATTTTCCCTCAGGGGAACACATTTGCAGACAGGGGTAGCAGCAAACTGAAGAAACGGAGTGTGTGTAATCTTTGAGATACTGTAATAAAAGACAAAGAAAAATTTTGTGGTTGCAAGAAGTGAAATGCTGAAATGTTCTCATATACTTTTTCATATAATAAACCTTCAACATCTTTCATTTCTCAATATTTGTAACTTTCCAGGGACTAAATCATTAATCTTATTGTACATTGTGAACATTGTTCGTAAATACAGAAGGTATAAACCAAGAATAACAGGGAAAAATACAACAACCCAAACTCTAGGGGAGAGATGAAGAAAATAGGGATAGAGTTTGAGGTGGTAAAAGTGGGAAAAAAGTAAATGATGCAAGTGTATTGAAATCAATGAAGAAATGGATATAAAAATCTCAAGTATGGTGCACTTGGTGTTTCTTAGGGTCATTGCTGAGGGCTAGAACTCACTGCAGTTTTCCTTTTGAAATATTGCACTTAGTGTAAAGTAATTCTCTCCAGGGAAAAAGAAACTGTGCGTAACTGAAATATCACTGTAAAACAGACTTTTTAAAGAAGCTGTATGTGGAAACTGATAAATTATTAAATTATTACATTAGAACAATTCTTTTTATAACACATATAAATTAGTTAAGTCATAAGGAAAAAAAAAAGACATTAAATAGAGGAAGCTGTATCTCTTGTAGTGCCTGCAACTGCTGAATGTCTGAATGTTTCTAACACAACAGTAAAACTATATAGAGAAGGGATCCTCATTTCTAGTATAATTGGTCACTTTGCATGATAAAATGTTGTGAAATTTGATATAGTCAGAAGTTTTGCTGTGATCTGATGAGGTTATAGGCAATATATTGCCTAAAGGGTGACTAGCTCTCTTACAGTTATCTTATATGTGAAAGGAGGAAGCTCACTTCCTTAAACTACTCTGGTTCTTTGACCTTCACAAGTTTAATGGTTTGGAGTTTGTTTTGATTTTAGTGGGGTTTTTTCACTGTAAGAGGGTGTACTAGCCACTGCCAGCACTCTCTGTTAATGCAAGGCACAGGCAGCCCAGGAGGTATCTGGAGGCCGTTGATGTTACTTTCTGGCACATATAAGTCAAGGAGCTGATGCTGGGAGCACTCTGATGGACCTCAGACTTATACACAAGGAAGAACCAGTCAAGGATGTGAAGTAACCTTTGAGAGCTGAAGTGATGATAATGGTGGAGCGCAGGGTGCTGAGGGGACAGAGCAAGGCAAAGTCAGATATACGACCCTGAACTGCAGGGCAGCAGATATTGGCCTGCTCAGGGACCTACTTACAGGAATCATGTAGGTGATGGACCTGCAGAGAGAGAGGTCCAGGTAAGTGTGCTAATTTTTCAGGGACCACCTCATCCAAGCTCAAAAGCAGTCCATCCTGATTTGCAGTAAGTCAAGCTGAGGTGGCAGGAGGTCTAGATGGCTGGAAAAGGAGCTCTTGAAAAAAATTCTGACATGAAAAGGAAGCATAACAAGAGGTGGGAGTAGGGGCAGGTGACCTGTGAGGAATATAGACACGTGTTTATGAGCATACAGAAATATCATCAGAAAAGCTAGAGCCTGCCAGGATTTGAATCTGTTAAGAGACATGAAGGGCCACCAGAAGGGCTTTACAAGCATCTCAGCAGGAAGGGCCCATTGCTGAATAGGACCAGGAAACTGTAACAAGTGACACAGAAATGGCCAAGATACTCAATGTCTTCTTGGCCTCAATTTTCACAGGTAAGATCTGCCTTCAGGAATTCCAGATCCCTGAAAACTGAGGGAGTAATTTTAGATCAAGCAAGAATTATCTTTGGTGGAGGAGGACCAAGTTAGGGAACATTTCTGGCACGGAGAAGTTCATGGGACCTGACAGAATGCAGACATGAGTCCTGAGGGAGCAGCTAATGTCATTGTGAGGCCACTCTCAGTGGTCTTTGAAGAGTCTTCACAATCAGGGGAGGCTACTGAGGACCGAAAGAAAGAAAATGTCACACATTTTCAGGAAGGGCAAGAAGGAAGATGTAGCGAAATATAGGCTGGTCAGCCTCACCTTGATCTCCAGGAATATGATGGAGCAAATCCTCCTGGGAACTATTTCCAAACACATGCAAGACAAGAAGGTGGTTGAAAGTAGTCAGAGTGGATTTACAAAGGGGAGATTGTGCCTCACCCTCCCAGTAGCCTTCTACGATGAAATGACTGGCTTGGAGGATGGAGGGATGGCAGAAGGTGTTTATTTTTACTTAAATTGAAAGCATGCTTTCAACACTGTGTCCAATAACATCCTTATAAGGCAAACTAATTACTAAATAAATAGGCAGTGAGATGGACTGAAAACTGTCTGTACGGCTGGGCTCAGAGAGTTGTGATTGGCAGCACAAAGTCCAGCTAGAGGCCAGTGCCTGGTGATGCATCCCAGAGGTAAACACTGCAGCCAATACCATTTCAATCTTCATTAATGACCTGGATGGTAGGACAGCATGTACCCTCACCCGAGTTTGCAAAACTCAGTACAAAACTCTGGGGACTAGCTGATATACCAGATGATTGTACTGCCTTATGCACTGCTGCATAAATCAGCTGACAGGAACCTCATGAAATTCAACAAAGGTATGTTTAAGGTCCTGCCTCTGAGGAGAAGCAACTCTAGACACCAGGACAAGCTGAGGAGCAATAGTCTGGAAAGCATTTTTTGCAGAAAAGGACTTGAGGATACTGATGAACACCAAATGGAGTGTGAGCCAGCAATGAACCCTTGTTGCAAAGGAGACCAACATCCTCCTGGGCTGTATCAGGTGGAAAGAGATGATCCTTCCCTCTGCTCTGCCCTGTGATGGGACACATCTGGAGTGCCAGGTCCAGTCCTGGGCTTCCGCAAAAGAGATATGGACGTTCGTATCAGGTCTGGAAAAGAGCCCTGAAGCTCATTAAGGGACTGGGGCATCTCTCATGTGAGGAGAGACTGAAAGTCAGGACTTTCTGTTTAGTCTCAAGAAGAAAAGGTTCAGGGCAATTTTGTCAATGTTTATAAACATCTGTTTGGGGATAGTAAAGAACACAGAGCAAGATTCTCCTCAGCGGTGCCCAGTGAAAAGACAGGGAGCAATAAGCACAAATTGAAATATGGGAACTTTCATTTAAACGTATGAAAAAACTTCTTCACTCAGAGAGTGATCAAACAGTGGCACAGGTTGCAGAGTTTGAATCCTTGGAGGTATTCAAAGCCCAGCTGGAAATGGCTCTCAGCAACCTGCTCTAGCTGTTCCTGCTATAAGCAGGGGTTTAGGTGATCACTAGAGGTGCCTTCCAGTCTCAACTGTTCTGTGATTCTGACATTCAAGGACATTAAATTGAAAAAAAATTAATAATGGAAAGCACAATGTTAATACTATTAAACTACAGTAACAGTGGTACAGCATGTGTAACATTTATAGTGCTCATGTGTCTGCCTGATTAATTCCAAAATATTCATGCAGAAGGGGTTCGACTTGATCTCTGGAGGTCCCTTCCAACCCTGCCATTCTAAGGCAAATGAAGATTGTTCTCCATGACTCACATGACAGATTTGTATGAGGAAAGAAAGCCTTCATACTTGCAGAATTGGAAGTTGGCTATATACTCTGCTATTTATTAGATCTCTCTCTATAAACTCATGCTAGGTCCCAGTTATAAATATAGCGTTTTTGTGTTCTGCAGAAGAGCAGATTTCTTCTGCAACATTTAGTCTTACAATCTCTGTATGTGTGCATTTCAAATCATATCTATAGCCTAATTTAGGCAGTTTTTTTATGAATTATAATGATATTTAAAAGCTAAAGGTACTGATAAAACTGCTTTGGAGTTTTTGCTTGTCATTTTGTTTTGTTGCTTTATTTTGATGCTTTTACTTTTCACCTTTCTTTATGTCCCACTGCAGTAAGCAGATCTGCCATTCTTAAGATCTCCATGGTATTGCTACATTAGCTGAAAAGGGAAGAAGGGCAGAAATTAGACAGAAAAATAAAGGGAAGTTGCAAAGGATGGGATGAAGAGCAAAGGAGAAGAAGTTTGGTGAGGGCTGTGGCATTTGCTACATGAAGTAACCAAAGTCTTATTTTTAAAGAGTTGGCATTGATTCCACCTAACTTCAGATGTTCTTAGCTTCAGTATCTCAGCTTTTAGTGGAGCAATATAAGCTCTTGTATAGTGTAATTCACCTGAATTGTTTTCACTGTCTGCTTGAAGGTGGGCAGACTTGCGCCCTAGACATACCTCTCTGTCTACTGACAATTCAAGGCCTACAGGACGAGCTCAAATGTGTCTGCATTTACTGAATCATAGCTTTATTTTGAACACCTAAAGTGAAGAAAAGGAAGCCAAACAGCAGAAGTAGTCTTATGTAACTCATACCTGCCAAAGCTGTTGGTACCCCAGAGCAGCTGGAACACAAGGTGCCCAGTATATTTATTTTGCACATTTAATGTCTCTTTTTTTCTTTTTGTTTTTCCACAATGGTGTCTGGGTCTGAAATGAAGAGAGTACACCTAGGGTCTAGTTGTTCAGCTTGGTTTTTGGGGCTGTAAGGGTGATGTCTCTTACCGAGGTTGCGTGGCTGCCCCCAGTGGCTGCCTGGATCCCTTCTTCCTCAGGCACTCTGCAATTATTTACTGGAACTTGATGATGGGTGGCTGCAAAATTCCAGGCATGGGCATGTATGCAAATTTTATCAGATGTGTTGCTCCTTTCATAGAATCAGCTTTACGGTTTTGGGGAAGATGTGGCCGTTGTCCCCAGGATAACTCTTCTCATGAATCTGCTGTGCTGGGAAGCCAGAATTCTCAGTATTATTGCAAATGCTGAAAGGACAAAAAAGATGATCAAGATTCCTTTAAGGCCGAGATGATAGTCTGAAGCTGATATAGTGAGTATATGTCCCTTGGGAAAGCAAATTTGCAGTAAGCTAGAAATACTGGGTTATAAAGCAACATTTATTGATGGGGGATTCATCCAAACAAGACATCCTATGGGTGAAGAGGTAATCTGATCCAAAAGTGGAATGTCATGAGAGAAAAGACAGAAAGTAGACTCATCAGTCCAAATGTGTTGCATAAACAGCTTATCGGGGGAAAAAAAAAAATCTCTTTGGAATAGCTTTTTTTTTCATCTCGAGGGGAATAACTAGTAGTGGATAAAACAACCAGGAATTGAGAAGTGGTGAAAAATGTTTTTCTGCAAAATCCCCAATGCAGGTATTTTGAAATAAACTTTCCTCTTGTCTCAAAGCATCAGTTCCCTGATTTTTTCTTAATAGCTGATCAGCCAGTCATGAATTCACTGCTGGTACACAATCAATAACTTATAAGCACCAGCCATCAGTAGTGACACAGATGTAGTTAAAAAGGATCCCTACCTTCAATTTAGGAAAGGACAAGCATAATGAAGTTGGTTCTGTAAAAGTGAGATGTCTTATGTAAATTCAGGGTTATACAAATAAAGTTGATGACAAATCTTCAATAAATTCTAGAAGTCATAAAGTTCTAGAGAAGTGTTGTCTGTTTATATAAAGTAGATTGTACCTTGGAGCTCTTGTGATTTCTCTACCTAACTAGCGTTGCATTTTAGCTAACATATTCTTTTTAAATTAACTGTAGTGGCATTTCATATATCAATATATTAAGGACTATAAAATAGTAATATAAACATTTACTACTACAAACTACTACATTTTATCATCCAATCTATTAGTAAAACTCTTGGTTTTTTATAATATTGTTCCTATTAGATATTCAGATGTGAATATCTGCATTAGAATATCGTGGTATTTAGAACACCTTACACGTTACAGAATAACTTATAACATTAAAGTGGTATTAGAGGGAGAGGGATACAATAATTAAATGATTTTTAAATGAGATATCAATTAATAGGTGAGCACTGCTCCAAATATTTATGAATGTCTAGCATGCTCAAAGCTCCGGGGTTTTTTAAATGATAAAATGTGAGTTGATGAAATACTGCTTTGCAAATATATGCTCTTGACATTCAATGAACTGAAGGAATCCTGCTTCATCAATTTGAATCTGACATTGCTTACTCCAAAAATATCTAAATCAACAACTATTCCTCCCAAGTCCCACACGGCAGACAGCAGTAGCCAGCCACCTGGATGCTTTTCAGTCTCACAGGATCTCATTAGATGCTGAGTATACCAGCCACCCTTCTGTTCCTTCTGTCCACGTTCCTGTTCCTTACGAATCAGTCTGACCTCAGCCCTTCTGACTCCTTGTCCAGGGTCAAAATAAGCAATACTGACATGTTACCCCTCTGAACTCATTCTCTGGCTGTGGTCTTGCCTTGTCCATCAGTCTGGGGTGTCACTAGCTGTGTGGCATTTATGGCCTGAAGTCTCCAGTCTTGCTCCAGTGTAGTTTCACTTGGTACTGTACTGCAGCTCAGTTTGGAGCTCCATACCTGGCTCCAAACACAGTTTTAGCCCTTGGTTCCTGTAATCAATAACCATGACTGATTATTGTTAAGGTCATACTACCTCACTAGCCTTACTCATATACTTATAGCTTCCTACCAATGAACAGAAAACATCTGCTAGGTGGTATCTGGGCAGGCAGGTACAAAAAAGTATATCTGCAGGGACCTGAGGGTTCTGTAAGGAAAGAGGGAATCTATTTTTGTTTGAACTTTGCTACCTTAACAAAAGGCATCTTAGACATAGCTAAGATATGATAATAACAGATTCTCAGGAAACAAAAAATATGTGTGGTCTTCTGAATTTTCATTCACTGGCTGCAGCTACTTTACTGCTCACGTTGTCTATATAACTATGTTATTTACTCTCAGTAGCCTACTTATCACTGTGTATTTTTACCTTTGTTTTTAATCTTTTAGAGTATTCTGGAAAACGTTTTAAAGCAGAGGCAATGACAGGTGATTAAGGATCTAATCTTTGTGCATTACTTGGCAAGAATAATGAAGCTGGCTCATAGACTGTAAACTGTTGTTCATTCATTGCTTTGGACTTTGAGGAGAACGGTCCTGACTGGCTGAAGTGTTTTGATAGGTGGCTGTACACTCCAGGGAATCTGTGGGAAAATGCAGGTATTAAAAGTCCCGCATAGCCATTGGAAAAGGATCAAAAATCTTCCAGGATTAAGGCTTCTACACAGGTTTGGGAGCTCAGGATTGTGCTCTCCCTCTTAAGCAATATGCTCCCACTGACATGGACACATGCATGTGGCACAGGTGTAAGTAACACAGTTACCCATCTTTGCTCTGGCCCTTAGAAGCACTCCTGCATAAATCTTGAACTGAACAGCTCGCTCTCTTTCACTGATACCCTGCTTTCATTTTTCATCCTGTTAGTGTGCAGCCTCTCTGTCAGTGGCACAACAGTATGCAGCCTTTGTTTAATGGGATTATTGCCCTGGAACAGTATAATTGAAGTTCTTTTCTTCTTTACCATAAGCACGTGATTTTTTCACTGCCTCGTCTGCATTAGGCATGTTTGCTGAGAGCATAGGACCATTAAGTGGGTCACTTGGAGCAGGAATGCAGTGCACCTCACCAAGTGATGGCATGTCATCAACCACACACTTACAGTTCTTCCCATTTCTCTCCCACGTGGGCTGTTCTAACACATTTACCTTCGTGTGTAGGAGACAGCACTTACTACTTACTGTGCTCCAATGACATTATGTATTATTCTGTACTATTTCTTATCTTGACAAGTTGGTTTCTTCCTGTTGGAAACAGAAATTTCTGCTTGCAGCCCTGCAAACTGCAGCTTGACACTGCTTCTTTTTCTGTTCTTTCCTCTTTTCCATGGGACTCTGGTGTGCTTCAGAAGTTCCTCAGGTTGACAGGTGGCTGCTAATGGGCACTGTGTAATTTTAGGGGAAAAATTTAGATTTGCATGCTATGTATCCCATTCTTAACTTCATGATTATGGCATACTATTACAACAATTCTCAGGGCTCCTTCTATTTAATCTGTTAATTCTGTGTTCAGAATAACAACAGACTGCTCTCATTATGTTTTTTTTTCTATTCTCTGCAGAGTCAATAGGAAAGATCTGAACTCCCCTGTGCAGCACAGTCATTTCATTAAAAGAGCATCCAGCCCAGATGAAACATCCAGCAGACGAAGACCATGAATTGGCCTGAACATCTAGTGAGGATTTCCTGGATTACAGTTCAAGCTGAATTTATATCAAAGGCAATGGTGGCAGATGAACCTAGACAGTAAGATTTTAACCTGTTGGATCTTACTCAGGCCATACAAGCATTGTAAAGGGCCTAGCCAGGTAGGATTGCTCAGCCTGAAGGAAGAAGAAAGCCATGTTCAGGGAATGTATAGTTACCCCTCTCTGACATCCTGCACATTTCACAGATAAAATTATGTACAGTATAAAGATGGCCTCAGGTCCCTAAGTTCATGAACTTCATGGAGTTTCAAAGAAGGAGCATGGGTTGCAGGAAAACTGGGGAAACTGACTCATTATTTTAGTGGCCAGGCACCTACCTGCAGTTACAGCCTAAATGGTGGGTGTCGGGAGGTTGGGACATCCCTTTTTTCTATAGTAGCTAGCAACAGGACAAGCGGTAATAGGATGAAGCTGGGACAAAAAAAGTTCCACTTAAATATAAGAAAAAACTATTTTACTGCGAGGGTGATGGAGCCCTGGCACAGGCTGCCCAGAGGAGTTATGGAGTCTCCTTCCTTGGAGGCCTTCAAGACCCGCCTGTGACCTGATCTAGGTGAACCTGCTTCTGCAGGGGGGTTGGACTACATGATCTCTAGAGGTCCCTTCCAATCCATTCTATGATTCTATGAAATCAGAATTCCATTTATTGAAGCCTTGCAAGCAGAAGAAGTCAATTTTTTTCTCAGCACATGGTATAAAAAGGCAAAAAGAGACAAAAATATTATGGGTAAGAAATACCTGACTCTGCTGACTTCATCAATGCACTCATTAGCACCTTTTCAATTATTAATTACTCTGGCTGCTGTAGTTATTACTGATCCATATTAATCCTCCAAGGAACACGAGATGACACTACCAAGTCGTGATGACCTTGTCTTTCCATATGCTACAGCTGGTCAGGAGTTTTCCAATGAAACACCTGTTCACTGGAAAGTGTAAATGCGCAAAATCTTTGCTTTTATTAGAAATGCACATATTTCATTGATTTCTGTTGAGAAAGTCTCTTTGGATCTGACATGGTCTTCATACAGCTAATAATCATGAGGAGGGTTTTTCTTGAGGATATTAGATAAACAGGTCCTCTTTCGTCTATACTTTGTGTGGTAATTCAATCAAAGTGAAAGCGAGGAGACTGAGGAAAACCTAAGCTGCACCCTAGGCTGACCCAGCTTCAAGATCAGTTTTGCCTACACTGGCCTCACAATGAGGCCTTCTATTTAGAAAGATCCCATCTTCATGAGAATTTAAAAATTCATGGGATAAAAAAAAGACATGATTGTTTTTCTGTGAAGGGAGCTAAAAAAGAGTAGCAGATAAAAAAAATAACCCCAAACCCTAACAAAAAAAAAAAAAAGTGAAGTAGTATCAGTTTTTGTCATATTTTTCTGGTGAGTGTTTCAGATACTTTGTAAGAGTCACAGCTGGATGAGAAGGAAACTGCAGAGATTAACCTTCAGACGCTATCACTTCAACCAAATCTTGAATAAACTCTACTGTATTCTGAAAGCAACAGATTCTTCTTTTCAAGATACTTTCAAATATATCTTTGCCATCTGATTCAGCGTTTTCTTCCCAAAGTCCCACCAAGCTCTAACAAACCCATGAACAATAAATACATAGTTCTCCTGGGTGCATTGAAATGCTTATAGAATTTTAGCATAGTTAAAAGAATTTTTGCCTTTCCTTCTCTTTTTCCATACTCTTGCCTAAGTCAATGCTCTTTCTGCATATTCAACAGGGTGATGGTTCTGTGCAGCAAAGAATTATAAGTATGTGATTAATGGTTATGCTGAAATGTACACATTTATCCAGCTGCGAGTCTGATGGAAGGTAATGTACATGCTAAGTCAATAGATCCAAGTTATTAAATCAGGCTTTGTTATTATCACAGTTTTACTGATCTTTGCATGTGAAAAGAGCAGTAGTCTTTGATAGGTTCCAGAAGAACCAAAGAGTTGCTCTTTCTGGTGTAAGAGGCAAAGACCAGGAACAGCAACTAAATGGCCAGTTTGTGAATTACAAGGCCAAAGTGGAATGAACAAGGCAAGAAAGTGCTAGGAAAGGAAAGTGAATGGGATAGCAGATTCATGAAAGAGGGGAAAAAATGTAGAAGAAAATTCTGAATAGATAATGAGTGAAAATAAAAAGAGAAAACTGAAATCTAGTCTTCTAGACTGAAAGATGTCAGATTTAATAATACTTTTATTAATTATTATCACTATTATGAGTAACATTACTATTTCTGTTCTCACTATTGTTTCTTTTTCCTTAGCAATAATAGTACTAACAAAAATGTAAGAAGCTAGGACAAAAACACCATAAAAACTTTTAAAAGGCTCTAAGGAAGGTGCAGAAGTCTGTTTAACAGACTGTTAGGTAAGATGTCTCCCATTTTCTGTTCAAAGATTAAGGGAAAATTAATATTTGCACAGTGGCTTGAAGGCAGATGTTATCTGAATGAAGTAGAACTAGAGCTGTTCAAATAAATGTGAGACTTTTTAGAATGAGAATGACCTGCTTTTTCTATCTCCATGAAAATTAATAGTTTCCACAGATTTTCATAAAGGGGAAGAAGAGGACACTCCCTTTCCTCTTGCTAGCTGTACCTCTCCATGCAATCATAACACCTCTAAAAGAGCCTTGTGGATTATAGTTTTGGTGGGCCAGTCGGCTTGAATTACAACTAGTCAAACTATTCTTATAAGCTAAAGTACTTATCCTGTCTCTAGTAGCTTAAAATCAGGTTGCTTAGAGATTATAAGTGACTACTGATCAGAGGCCCTAAAAAAACTCATCAGTAATCTGATGATGAATAAAGGTAAACTAGGTCTAATGTTGTTAGAACAGAATCACATTGTATATGAAGTTCCTTAAGCCAGTAGGCCTTGCTGCAGGAGGTACTCTGAGAGAGGGAAGCCACTTTACTTTCCTGATGCAGGAAGGATCCTCAAAGTGGAAATCTTTTATCTGCATTCCCAACTCAGCAACAGAGATGCTCAGTGAGGGTTGCTCACATGCCAAAACTCTCCTTCTGATCCCCAGAGTAAAATGGCTTTTTGGGAAAGGTTGTTCATGGCCTGAAAAAGTCTCTCAAGCCAAAGGCACAGAGATGTTTGAGGGTCAGTCTGGAGTGGATCCCCTCCCAGGCACATCAGGGGGACAGTGAAAGTACTAAGCTTAAGGCAAAAACCTAACTTGCTTTCTTTTTTCCTTTTTGAAGCAAAAGAACACAAGCTGCCCTCGTTTTGAATTTAGATCTTATCCAGAATGTGTTTTTAATTTCATTTGATTTAAGCAGGGTTTAGAAAGCCAAGCTCCTACATCCTTCAAATAACTCATATTTGAATTAAATAGATGATGACAGAAATAGAGTGGTGAGAGGGAAACGTGGTACCTACTTCTGCTCAGAGGAGCATCCTTTCATGAGAGGGATAAGGGAGTCTGAATCCCTCTAAGAATACTGTTGAACTCATGGCAGCTCAGGAGAGATAAAAAAAAAATAACAATAGGGATTTACAATGAACTGTGTAAGAAAAAATCTGGAGCAGCTGAAATAAAATAGATGCTTAGTCCTTAAAGACTGAATACTGTCACACTGAGCAGGCTCTTCCTTTTAACTCTCACAGGACGCTGCTTTTGCTAGTCACCCACGTTTCTTTAATTCTCTTTTATTCCCAGACAATGGCATTGAATAAAGATCCATTGTATGACTAGCCACAAGTATATTTTCTGAACTTCAAGTATAGGGAAATTTTCTAAACTTCCGGGTTTTGTTTGTGTTCCTTTTTCTACAGCTGCCTGTCCACATGGGAAAGCACTTCCAGTGCTCAGACCCACATTGCAAGTGGCCCATACAAGTGATCCTTCCTTATAAAAGAAAACTTTAGCAAGGTGAGTTGGCTTTTTTTTTTGCCTTTAATTTCTTTCACTCTCTTGTCTACTAATGAGAAGGAAGGAAGGGAAGAAAGAAGGAAGAAGGGAGGAAGGGAGGAAGGGAGGAAGGGAGGAAGGGAAGAAAGAAGGAAGGAAGGGAGGAAGGGAGGAAGGGAGGAAGGGAGGAAGGGAGGAAGGGAGGAAGG
>WBNH01003627.1:95365-153656 GCA_013401255.1 Urocolius indicus | reverse complement strand
AAGGAGAGGAAAAGTATGCTTTTCTCTGATTCAACGTGAGTTTAAGATTACACTGAAATTGTCACAGAGATGGTACGTGGGTAGAATGGATTTTTATCAGTCAAGCAACTTGTCTGGGTAAGGTTTTGCCTTCTTAGTGCCATTTAGCACTATTTCCAGGTGAGATGTTCTGAGGAAAGAAGAAATGGGCTATGTGAAAATATCTGTGCTGTTCCTTAGATGCAATATTCATGTGAATTATTTTAAATCTTTATTTGCAGGATCTCAAACGTCAGGGATAAAATCCAGACAGCCATAGTTTCTGCTCTGAAGGAAATTGTAATCACAAGCTCCTGCTTTTTGCCTGCCTGACTACCAGTCTGTCTGTTGCCTGTGCCATTCCTCCCACTCTAAGTTGTAAGCTGATGGTGGATTTTAGCTAAGTTGAAGGAGAAGTGGAGAACAGAGAAGTAATACAGGTCCTGCCAGCTCTGTAAACCAAACACATAGGCACATAAGCAAGACCACAGAAAGAGCCATGTCTTTCTTATCAGGTAACAAAACACCCCAGGTTGAGAGGGAGCTTTATCAATGGCCCAGTTTTGAGATAGCCTTCAGTGACCACTTGCAGTTAAAATGAGTCCACAAAAGAACAAGGTCCTTGAGCTCGATGCTCACCTATTTATATATCCTCTTTCAATTGCCTGATCACAAGAAAAAAAAAATAATGCATGGTGTTGATACTGCGACTGTATTATTGACAACAGTGACAGCTTTCAGTATTTTATTCTGAATTCCTTCTCTGTCTCTTGCTCTTTTCTTTTTCTTTCTTCCTCTTGTCTCTGCTCATTGGCAGAAGTGTTCACACTCCACAAAGGTTTGGGCAAAATTTAGTTGTGGGGTCTTAAAGTTGAGAGCAACAGAAAGAGGCAAAGACTGGGCAGATATTTCAGCAATGTGCTGGAACTCAACAGGTTGAGATTTAATTCTGAATAGTCTACATCTTTTGGGCTTTTGTTCCTTCCTTCTATAATGGGAATAATTAAATGTGAAGGTGAATTGCTTCATCTCAGCCAAGAAATCTAAAGTAGACGCAAGCCTAGCTCTGCAGTCCTTACCCAGACAAGGCTCGGGCTCAATAGAAGCACCAGCGGAATGAGCGCAGCTAGGTAAAGGCCCCTCTCCTTTCACCATGTGCAGGCATAATGTGCCTCTTCTTGTGCTAGAATGCTATCACACACTGCATGCTGATGCTATAAATTATTAATTATTTTAAGCAAGAAAATAGTATCTTGCCTTTTTGCTTCATTTCATTCATTCAATGACTGAGGTCAGATGATGCATAAAAATACCATAGTTCCAAATTTCAGCAGGCAGTCCTTTCAGCAACTGTAGAGATCATTCTGTTCCTGATCCCTTTTAGATTGTTGTTTCTACTCTTTGAGAAAAGAAAAAATGTTTGCAATACCTTAATCTATTTATTTATAACTTGCCAGACCTTTGGCTGGAAGCATCCCAAGCACAAGGGAAGAAAAAAAAAAGGAAAACAACCAACTTATATGGAATGATGTTTTTTTCTTTAAATTGATTTACATTAGCCTTTAATTTCTTTGCTTCTTTATTTCCTGTCTTGATTTTTTTAAAAAAAGGAGAAAGATAAATTATTCTGTTACTAACAATGTACCTGTCTCTCGTGGTTGAAATTACTCTTGAATGGAAGTTCTTACTGAAAGAATTTAATTTTAGCATTTTGATGGGAAACAGAGATATTAGGTTTGCATTTATCTCTCCTCTTCACCACTTCCATTTACATTTTCAGGAGAATTTAGAGCTCAGAAGAGGTGCCAGACTGACAGCACTGGAAACTCGGTCTCCATTTATCTGCAGGTTTGCAGCACTACTGTATGTCAACTTGATAGGAAAGTTCATGGGTTAGCGGATACCTCACGCTCTCAAATATTATTTCCTTGGTCTATCAACGTGGCCCAAGACAGCAAGTTACTGGGCTTGAAACTATTCCTGCAGGCAGTGGGGAAGAAGAACGTCCTTCAGCAAGGGGACTTGCTGCATAATCTAACACTTCTGTAGTGCATAAACTTAAGTTCCTCTTGCAAAGACTCTGACCAGAAATCCCAAGGAGGCACACTGAGGAGAAGGGCAAGAAAGTAGTAATGCATCCTGAAGCTCCACCCTGAGCCTCAGTTCTGCTATCTGAGATGTGACAATGTGTTTCCAATACAATGTATGCTTCTCAGCAGGACAAATTAATCTGTGCCAAGTTCCATGTCGCAATGGCTAGACTGCTTTCTGCGTGCTTGGTCAGCAGTACTTCACTAAACCCCTCTGCTCTGCGCTGGAGCTCGTGGGGCTGACACCTGATGTCATTACAGAGCAACTATGGAAATGATGGCATTTTGGTTTTTTTCCCAGCAGTTGGGTTTTCAGAAGGACAAAACTGTCAACACCAAAGTTGTGGGTTTTCTTGTTGTGCATGCATACGAGAGTTGAGTCTGGAGCATCTATGTGCGAGAATGAAAAAAACCTAAATGCTCTGTCTGCAACTTGTAGAGGAGCACACTGAGGGGCACAGGACTTCCAGCCTGCACACATCTGGCTAAAATAGTTGACACTGATCTAACATTTCTGCAAAGAAAGAGCCAGTTCAATTTTTAGAAACAGTCCATCTTTTCTTATAGCTTCTTTTTAAGAGAGCATGCTGTAGTGTATGGAATCTATGGCGAAGCTTGCTGCGTTAAAAATGGATCTTGCTCTGTTACACATCTACAGCTGATGATGTGAAACACATTGACACAGCTGGCAGGATGTCATCAGTGTAACCCATGTGACGTGTCTCAGGCACTTGTTCCAGTAGCAAATTTCTGATATTAATCTATGGCAGTGAGTGCAAACAAATTCAAGAGATAACAAATTCAAGATAAGCATCGTGGTTCAGCAGCTCATCAAACTATTTCCAGATATTCTGTGAAGGGATTTTTCTAGTGAAATTTTGACCAATGTCTCAAACTGTTTCACTGAAGAATATATTGCAGGGTTTGGGTCAGGTGACCTTTTTTTTTTTTTTAATGGCAGGATGACTTTTCAGATGGCTAAAGTCAGAGGATATGAATCACTTTCATGTTTGTCCTTGCCTGTTTAATTCAGCTTTTCAAAACTGGGGGGACTTCAAAGGTTGGCTGGCCAGAACACTAGAACATAAATTGTCAGGAATAGAAGATTGTCTAAAAGATTTCTGCACTACTAATGAATTTCCATGAAAATCAAATGTAAAGTGCCATTAGAAGCAAGTAATGGACACAATGCTGTCTTTAACTGCTACCGCCTCCTTTTGATAATTTGGGACTGTGCCTACGGATGCCCCCTGCGAAAATACAATGTGCAAAAATGAAGATAAAAGTAGGAAGAGAATATTTCAGTCCAGTTCAATCAATATGATGACAATGCTCATTTTAGCTGAGCATTTAAATGTTTAAATTTCAGAAATAACTTCTGTCCCATAGGAGAAAAATACATTTTGATGTTTCAGGAACAGTCAAGAATATTGCCACTTTGGGCAGCATCACAGTGGAAACAGAAAGCCTTAGAGCACAGGTCTTTTTAACAACTAATAAAGCCTGGCAAGCAAGTAAACATGAAAGGCAAAGCGTGATAATCTGGGCTGCTCAGAAATTACTACACTTTAGGAACTAAAAGCCTTTTTATTAAATATTTCAATGTGGAACCAGTTACCCGTGGAGCTGAATTCTGAAAACCTCCTTTTCCCTGCCATTATCTTCCTCCGGCAGGCGAGCTCTTACCTTTCAGACACTACTGACTGGTCTGTCCCGAGCTGTGGCCCTCAGCTTACACAGGAGAAGATGCTGAGCCCATTCAGACCAGTGAATCTGCAGATAGTTTTGATGTTGACAATAGAATTCCTGATGACCAAAATTGGGACCCTAATCCACATATCCTCACTTGTTTGTTACCCCTTCAACCACCAGCCTTACATGGCACTGTGTTGGCCCCTTTTTTTTCTGTGCCATTTTGAACTGCCCAGTTCTAACGTAGCTTCATCATATAAAGCATCCCAGGCTTACTATTTATTTATTTGTGTCATTTTAAGGTTAAAATCTAGACCTTCTGTAGCAGACAAACTAAACTTTAGTTCATGTTGTGCCCTTTCTTCCTGGAATTTGCTTGTCCCTCTTTGTGCCTGGCAGAATTAAAAAAAAAAAAAAACACATGAGATATGCAGGTTTTCCTACAAATGTCTCTGAGGGCATTGCAGCAGCTTGGGTGGTAAACACAGCTTCTGGCTGTATATTGACAATATAAAATAGGCTAATGCTCTTCCAGAAGCTGCATAATCTGTGAAAGCTGCTGGCTTTAGGTAGCAGATGCTTGTGATTAGCTTCAATACAAAGGACTGAAGGGCAGGCCAGAAGTGGAGAGCAATCATAGGAACCAGATATGCCAAAACAACATTTAAGACAACAATACTTGGCTAATGCAGATGCATGACTGACCAGTCAGAGGACCCAGTGTGGAAGTTTTTAACACTTGCCTCATTTTTAACAATGGGAAGAAAACTCAGAGAAGTACAGTAATAGGCTCAGGGCTACCCGGTAAGGTATCAGCAATGTTGGGGAAAGCACTTGGACTCTGCATCCCCTTCTCTTGCTTTCTTTAGTTCTTATGTAACCCTTTGTGGGTCAGAGCCATTGTGTCCTAGCAGGACAAATTGCAGGACAAAACGAAGCTTTGTCTTTTGCAGTCCATGTGCTGCAGGACAAGAGTGACCTGTGCCATTTGCAGGTCCATGTGCTGTGCTGAGGACAGGGTGAAGCTTCTCCCAGCTGCATATTGTGCCTCATTTTTACAAGCGCGTTCTGAAAAAAAACCCCAGTGCTTTGCCTGTTAGAGAGCTTTCCTTTGAACCTGACCCAGATCTTTCCAATCTGTCTCAGCTTCAGAGCTAAGTGGAATGTAGCAAAATCCTGTGGGCTCTCCCTGGCACACAGCACAGGAGTGAAGCTCAGAGGTAAGGGAGGTGGGCTATGTGCCGCACGCAGTACTGGATGGGCATCCATCTTGTTCCACGGCTGTCAGGGTGTTCCATTTACAGTGGCACATTGTGAAAGACATCTTCAAAAAGTACTGCATTCTTTAATATATAAACTTGCATGTATATGTTACTTGGATGTGGGAATTAGGCTACTAATTTAATGTCCTCACTAAAATCCAGTGGTACACTCTGGGTCAAGATTCACTGCATGATACTGGTTGAAGACCAAAGGTCATCTTCGTACTCCAGTGCATTGTCAGAATATGAGTTCAGAAACACAAGAAAATAAGTGGGTTGGAAGCTACCAGTGACCTTACCCAAGGACTGACCTCCCCTGCAGTGTGTGAGGCAAAGTTCCAGTACTGAAAGATGTACTCCAAAGAGACAGCCTGCTGAAACCCTAGCCCCGTTGGAGTACACGGGCATTTTAATCAGCAGATTTCCACTTGGTTTGTGTCACAGCAAAGCTAAGGTGGAGCTAACATTTCAATTTCAGACATTGTAGCCAAACAGTGAGCAAAGTCTAATAATAAAAGCAGGACCTTGAGGACTGCAGAATAAAGTTCTTTGCTGGTTGTACTCCAGACTGTTTGAACAACCTTGATGAAAACTTGGCATTGAGGCTTTTCCAAGGCTGCACTAAAGAGAAAGAAATGCAGAGATGGAGTTTCCAGGAGAGAGCTGCTTGAGGAGGGAGGCAGAGGCATGGCATGAATGTGGGACCAGGCAATGGTGGAGAGAGGGCTTTTAGCAAAACGAAATCAAGGACACGACTATATGCAGAGCTTAGCTAGAAAATGGCAGATAAAGACAGATAGGTGGGAGGAGGGGAGGCATATTTCTTTCCCCCAGCCTAGCATATTCTGTGCCCACTTCTATCTGCAAAGCCTTGCTGAATATGACAAGCTCCACCCAGACTGGTAACAAATATGTAGGCATGGAGAAGATTATCCTATTATTATTTTGCAACATTCCCAGCAGTAAGATGAAAGGAAAGATAGAAGGTAATTCTCCTTCTTGAATAAACCTTTTTTTTTCCCCCTGAGTTACAGAGAACTGTTCAATAGAAATAATTCCCATGTAAGTGTCTACAGGGTAGGTCTGGAAGTGCTGGAGTGAAATCCTTAATTTTTAGAAGACCATAGTAAAATCATATTCCTCATCTGGTTACAGGAGGGTAAAGGGAAAGGAAGGCACTAGTCTCTCCTAACTGATCAGCAGAGAATCAAGAGATGATTGTTGAAATGTTATGTTCTCAGAATGAAGGGGAGGAAAGCCAAAGGAAAATATTAAAAGAGGCCGAATAGGAACGTAGCTGTTTCCATTTCACCAATCATGATGAATTTTGAAAAGATGTTTCATCTTCTGAGCAAGACTAAATTACAGACAGGATGACAGATGGGTTTTGGGCTGAGTACAAGGCTACAAATCACTTAAATGTCTCTGCTAACATCAGACCACAGGGGTGCCACCAGTTTAGGAATTTAGAAATGTTACCATTCAAACACCATTTATTGATTAGATTGCATGAAAACATAGCTTGATTAAATGCCTTTTCTGCATAGATTTCCTTATCAATGATGAAAAGTATTGAAGCAAATAAAATTACCCAAACCTCACTGTAGTGATGTGGCTGCTCTGCTTCTCTTCCTGTTGTCACCCCAGCTGTGCTTGCTGCTTAGCCAGCTCCCCGACCCAGGCTCCTGGTTACCTGCCAATGCCAGTGTCTTCCACTCGGGGATACGATACTGTGCTGGGCTATGCAATGAACACGTGGGCTGATCTTAACACATCAGACCTAATGTGCAACACGTTATGTTCATGAGAGAGGCCACAGCACAAGGAAGGAGCCTTCTTGCCAAGCTGCTCTGTGTGTGGGGCCCGGTTATCTGCAGCTGATCGCAGCTCCCACAGGCAGCTGAGTCTGGCCTCCGAGGCTGTGGGTTGCGTGATGAAACCTGAGGACACCACATACTTCTGCTTGCACAGGACTGTGAGGCAAGAGACAATCAGGGGTGGCAAAGACTAGAGAGCCTGGTCTTCCCCACCCTAGGCTTAGTCCTATTTTTGGAAAGGTGTTGTGCTGAAGAGGTCCTGTTGCCGTGTTGTCCTGTCACTCCCAGCAGCAGTGTGTTTCTGCTCCTTTTTCTGCTGCTTTTTCCCTTCTCATTGAAAGACCTGGAAATTGTCTTGTCTTGCTATTTATTCTAATGCTCTCACTGCTGTAATACCTGGTTTTCACAAAGACCAATCAAGGCAGTATTTCTGGGAGTCTGGAAGTGTGTTGCCAGTACAGCAAAGCAAGCCAAGTGCCATGTCCCTGTCATGCAGCAGAGCGAGGCCCAGAAAACACTGAGCTCCCACTGACCCTGCTCCAGAGCTGTCAGCTTCTCAGCTGTGCCCAACACAATGCTGAGCAAGCCGCAGGTAAGTTTCTGGCACAGTCACCTCCTCGGGAGGCTGCCAGACGTGAGATTGAACATGGTGACACAGCAGCCCAGCCTGGAACTAGCCAGCCACATCTACACCTTGCTGCACTGATTGCAGTGGACATGCCCAGTAATGCCCCAGATCTCTGTGGTCCAGCCCAAGTAGCACTGTAGGAAACCAGCCAGGCTATCTTCTGTGGGTTTCCATTCCTCTTAAACAGAAGAAACAACCTGAACTTCTTCTCTATACCATGAGGACATGGTGATGTTTTCCCAGAGAACATAGAGGGAAGGAAAGTCATCTCATCTCATCTCATCTCATCTCATCTCATCTCATCTCATCTCATCATCTCATTTCTGACAGTACAGAGAGGAAGAGGTCTGGTGTTCCTCGCTGCTGCCCCTAACAAGGAGACTTCCACACACAGGCAAAGAGGCTTGCAGGAGTGCCAGAGACTGTTAATCAAAGGGTGGTGAAATTACAGCCTCTATTCGCATTTGGATAAACAAGTACCTTCTTCATGTTCATCAAAAGCCTGCAGTAATTTGCTTTGTCATCCATCAGTCAGTTGTGATATTCATAGTAGCAACAGCAATATAGGACAGTGATATGCAGCATGTGTCTCAGTAGTTAGATTGTATGAGATAGAGATTGATTGGTGGGCCCCAGATCTTCTCTTGTCATTCGCCTCCAGGGTTTTTTTTTCCAAACACTAGCAGTTCCAGAGGAGTTCATGGGGACAAACAATGACGTGCAGTGCACGTAGGAATGCTCTTGTTTGGAAACATCAGTTTAAGAAACTCAAATGGGCGATTAAAGTGCTATTTTAGGAAATCAGTTCAGCACCATTTTCAGGTTCATAGATACTCCAGATAAAAAAGACCTATCAGGTCATTTGTCCATCCTTCCTGCCAAGAAAGGATTATGGGAGCCATTGATATCTGAATTTGTGTCACTCTTTCCAGGTGCCCTCTTATGCAGCAGCATAAATAAGTTGGCTTCAGATTGTTCCTTACTTGCAGCTTCTGAAACATGCACTCCACTGCTGACAGGACTTAGAGGGGAAGCAGAGAGAGCTGGGTGCAGCTTTCCGAAGGATGGGGCAAGGCTGTGAGGAACAATTTTAATTCCTCCTATTCAGGTTCGTATATTTACAGGAGAGAATGAGAAAAGAGGATGGCCCTGTGCATGACAACTTCATGTTTCATTACCTAACTAATGCCTGCAAGACAACTCACTTTTGCCAGTGCTTGGAACAGATACATTAGGGTTATGCTCTTGATTTTTTTCAGACAAGACACATATCCAGAACTTTTAATTCCATCCCTGCAATTTTATGAGGAAGCAACTATCTTGCCTTTACATGCTTAAATACCATTGCCTCCTGGGGACTGGCAGAGCCCGTTTGATAGTTCTTAAATTTGGTTCTTAAACACTTCTAGGAAGTACACAAGTACAGCTCAAATTGCAGTATTTGCTGAAATTGCAGGATTTGCTTTGTAATGCAAATACTCAGAAGAAAACAGAAGCAAGAGCCTACTTGTAAGCTCCTTTATACTCTTTATGATTTGGGAGTGGTTCATTTGAGACTGCAAGGGTTAATGTGGCACAGAGTTGTTGGGAAGAAGAGAAATGGGCCCCAATGTCATACATTTGTTTTCTTTCCTTGCTGAGTCTCATTTTCTTATGCCATTTTTTTCTTGCTGGCAGCTAATTTCTCTCCTGGATTCCTCTAATGTTTCCCTAGTGCAAGAAACTACCAACTCCTGACAGAGGTCACAGGGAAACACATTAAAAGTACAGTCTCCTGTCACCTCCGTGGAAGGACCAAAGCTCACATAACGCTGATGGGCTGGAAAGTTCTGTAAAATATCTTAATGTGATGCTCTGTTAACTAAACACCATGGGTAGGATACATAAATTAGAGAACTGCGAGCTTGTCTCTCCTTGGTGGACCTGTAGGATGATGGATGAGTATTTCTTCCCCGTGCTCTCAGCACTTCCCACCTCCCTTGCTATGTCAGCATTTCTGCAGGGCTGCCTTTGCTGGTGTGAGCAGCTGACAGTGCCCTGCAGGGCACTGCACTGCACTGCAGGGCAGGGTTGGCATTGCAGGGGACCAGGAATCTGACAGTATCCAATTGATATTGGCAGCTAATGCACTTGGACAAAGAAGCAATTGCAGCAAGACCAGAAAGATCAATGTTATTATCCTGCCCAGCAGCAGGTCCAAATGGACGAGGAGAGTACAAGAAGCTGACCAGTAACTTGGATTTTTTTCAAAGAATAAAATCCCTTTTCTTTAATAAAATATTCCTTTAAATTGGTGTTTGATTTTTTTCAGACAATTGAACAAACACAATAGCAGATGGAGTCCCTGTTTCTTCTCCCAGCAAGTTCACAGCTGGAATATGCAGTCTTAATCTCCATTTATAAGAATATTAGTAAATGTATTTACATTCAGTGTTGCTGGAGTCTGAATGGTAAATAAGGATGATCTCAATATATTGAGATAGTTGGCAAGGTATTGGCTATCTGTGCTACAAGACTTTTCTGCAATAGAGCAATATTTATTTAGGAAAATAACTGTTTGATGCATGAATATGTGCAACAAAATACAGAAATTTACTAGTATAATCCTTTTGCATAATCCTGAGTTACTTTATATGAACTTGTTTTCTAAAGAGAACAAGTCCTTAAATGATCCTTTTAGCGTGACAAGGCACAATTTGCCAATGACTATCCAAGGACTTTTAAGTTATGGTTTATGGAAAAGAACACAACAGCTTGGATATCCTTTTTATCATATCTAAGTTAAAGAAAACACCTGTAATGACCCTTCAGTAATGACTGCAGTATGTGAGAGTGTCAATTAAATTTGCTGTTGACAAAAATTTGTGAGGTTTTGTCGGTCTAGGGGAGGATGGAGGGATGATAATCAGATGACCTGGGGGACTGAGGTAGCAGGAATCAAATTGCATCCAGCAGCACAAGCTGGAAGACCAGGTACAAGGAGACTAACAAGAGAATAAACCCAGAGCTCATCAGCTGGAAACTGCAGAGGAGGAACACTTGGGTACAGCAGCCAAACTCAGGGTGACGATGTGCTGGCAGTACAGTGCTTCCAAACGGTCCCAGGGGACATATTTCCAGAGGCAGGGAAATTTGAGAGTGACTATCTCAAGGCACCATAATAGTTTGATTATATGAATTATGAATATGATAAGGATATACAGTAATGATATTAATATGACAGGACAAGAAGTAACAGGCATAAGTTGGAACATAGGAAGTTCCACTTGAACATAAAGAGAAACTTGTTTGCTGTGAGGGTGAGGCAGCCCAGGCACAGGATGCCCAGGAATGTTGTAGAGTCTCTGGAGGTTTTCAAACCCAGCTGGACATGTTCCTGTGCGATCTGATTAAGGTGAACCTGCTTTAGCAGGGGTGTTAGACTAGATGACCTCTAGAGGCCCCTTTGCTGCCCCAACCATTCTGTGATTCTGTAGAT
Source organism: Urocolius indicus (assembly GCA_013401255.1). NCBI lineage: Eukaryota > Metazoa > Chordata > Aves > Coliiformes > Coliidae > Urocolius > Urocolius indicus. The sequence goes on along the minus strand of WBNH01003627.1, from coordinate 142,671 downwards.
CTTACAGATTATCAATACGGTGAACTTAAAATGGAGTCATGGAGCAAACCTCCCACCTGCCTTTGGAGTTTGGCCAATTTCTGTTGCAGTCACCTGTTACTGCAGTGGATTGGATCTGAAAAGCCAGCTTGTTCCTGGCTGGGATCTGGCTCACCTGCCTTTAAGGACAAACCCTCCATCACCCAGACCCCTGCATCAGAGCCCGCCACCCAGCCTTGCGCTAGAGTTGAAAGGGAGCAGGTATTTTAGGAGTCGTGCTGTGTCTGATCTATTTTAGGCAGCTCCTCTAGGATAGGGCATATCACATCCTGCAAAGTGCCTGTTTCACTCTGTTGCAGACAGCTACATCTGTTCTGGTGACTCCCACCCTGCCTGCAGTCAGTCGGCAGCTCAGCTGGGTAAGCACATCCCAGCTGACAACGGGACAGTTTTGTGACACAAACACATTCCTCTACACACGTTGCCATTGGCATTCAATACATACAAGTATTTAAAACATTTCAATTACTTTTAGGGGAGGTATTGTTTACTTAATTATGTTTCTGTTCAGGGCACCATAGTAGATTTGAGGGGCAAATTTACGTTGAGATTGTTGAACTGCAAACATCAAGTGAAATACTTGTTTAAGTTTAAGCTGTGGAGGACCTGAGTTTCTTTGAAAAAAAAAAAAAGATAGCAAGGCTTTTAATTATTGTGGCAGTTTGTACACTTGTTTTTAGAAAGCTGAGATATTTCATAAAAGCTACAATAATTAAGGGATTTCTGGCCCTGGTCCAAATTAAGTAAGCTGGTTCTGAGTGTTTATAAGGATATCAGCTGCAGACTTTGGATCTCATTTTGACTGACATGTTCTTCATTTCAGTAGGGCAACAACTGAGAAAAGGCAAGGTTTTTACATTGGTTGTCTTGATTTTATACCAGTTACAGGAAATGTGGCTGCTGTTTCAATCACGTCTCATAAGCTCTTAAAGGCTTCATTTACAAATTGGGTGCAATGCCTGTGTTCTGTTCCTGAGGTGATGTTACCTGCTCATGTGCTGGGATTTATGTTCCCAAATTCCCCAGAATAAGCACATTTGGGAACGTTGACCTTGTATATTGATGACCAGGGCCTGAAGATGTACCAGTGTTACCAAGAGAAAGCCATAGGTGATTTTTCTTGAGAAAGGGAGAAAAGAGTGCATGTGACACGTTTCTCCTTTCTATCTGTGATGGTGACACTGCCTTTACCATAGCTGAAACACTAGCTCTGTCCCCAGCAGGCAGATGTTATTTATTGTATCTGATCCTTGCCATGTTTTTGAGTTTTCAACAATGATTTTCATAGAATCATAGAATGATAGGCGTTGGAAAGGACCTTTAGAGATCATCTAGTCCAACTCACCCACCGAAGCAGGTCAACCTAGATCAGGTCTCACAGGAACGCATCCAGGTGGGTCTTGAAGACCTCCAAGGAAGGAGACTCCACAGTCTCCCTGGGCAGCCTGTGCCAGGGCTCCCTCACCTGAACAATAAAATAGTTATTTCTTACATTTAAATGGAACTTTTTTGCATTCCAGATTCATCCCATTACCCCTTGTCCTGTTGCTAGATACAACAGAAAAAAGCGATGCCCCAACCTCCTGACATCCACTATTTATATACTTATAAATATGAATAAGATTCCCCCCTCAGTCTCCTCTTCTCTAGACTAAATAGCCCATTAGACTCCATTATGTAGCTTGAGGTGTTTTGAGGCAGTTCAGGCTTATGTGACAATCTCTGGGCAGTGCAGACTTGCCCTCCTATTCTTGCCCATAAAGGAGGCAGTGCTTCAGTCCCATTTTCATGCAGTCAATCCTCACTCACTGCAGAACTCCCTCTTCAGTCCACGGCAGCACCGGCATGAGTCCGGATTTATATAACCAGGCTCATTACTCTGGAAAATTTTGCCATCAAGAGAAAGACAGCTGTCTAGATTTCTGCTTTTCATATTCATTTGGAAGACAGCAGAACCTCAGAAGAACAAAGGTAAACGCCATGCATAATTTAACAAATGTTCACTGCAGAAATATTTTTAAGGTTACCTGCAGAAGTCCCAGAAAAATGTGAATAATTGATGTCGTGTGATGTGGAAAACAACAGAGCCCTCGTGCAGTTTGCCGTGCTGCCTGCCTGCCTGAGGCTGCTGCTGATGGTACTGCTCGGATGCAGTTGCACCTATCACTGTTAGAGATGTTATTCTTATGGTGGGGAGATGGTGGTGGTGGTGTTTTCAGTGCCACGTGCTCCCAAGCTCACCTGCAGCCCAGTTTCAGCTGGCAGGCAGTACATCTGCTTTCTCCCTGCCCTGAGAGCACAAGCGAGTGTTTAGGAGAGGTGGATTTAGGCTGGGTTTCCCTGGCATCTGCCTAGCTGTGATTTTCCAGCTGGTTGTTGCTTTCTGTGGCCCAGAGTAAATGTTGCTAAATGCAACTTTTTATCAGGTTGGGATTTGGGGTTAAGGATGGTTAGAAAACAGTGGAAGTCCTGTTAGAATGTCATGTCTACTCACACCTGCTTTAAACTAAAAAGGAAAAATACAGAAGGCAGAGCATAAAAAACCACCAAATATTAGCAAGTAGCAGATTGGCAATACTGGTTGGTACTGGCATACCCTCAAGAGCACTGTCCTTTTTGCAATGTCAGCTTAGATCAAGAATGGACAAGAAACCTGTAACTGCTATTACTGGGTATTTTCCTCTGGTTAGAAGGTCTTTCGTACCTGTATTAAATGAAAGGGGTGTTATGCCCTGAGAAATGAGCATTTACACTCACATCAACATTCATGTTTTTTAATCCTTAGCAAATAACCACTTCCAGCAATATGAATAGAAATAGAAAGGGTGGGTTTTTTTTTGTTCCCAGAAACAGCTGCAAGGATTCCTGCATTCCAGACTGGGTACAGGGCACTTGATGCTCTTTCAAGTCAGCAGAAATAAAGACCTACAGAGAAATAAAGGCAATGAAAAGTAAACAAAACTAGGCAGAACCAAACCCAAGAATCTTCAATAATTTCATTTCAGAGACCACAGAGGGCAGGCACTGTTACATACTGCAGAGTGCAGGAGAAAGGCCACCATCGTTCCAGGATGGGTTAATAAAAAGCCACAGAGTCCTGGGAAGGTGGTTTGTTTTCTTCCCTCTCTTTGTACCACACAGATATGGCCTTTGAGTAACCTGGGCATATGGCAGAAGAAATGTCAAGAGATCAAAATGAGTTTATTTTTGTGGGAATACCCATCAAGCTGCAAGACAGAAAAGGTCACTGTTTTTTTGACAGGGTTTAAAAATGTCCCCCAGATGCTACGGCTGGTGCAAATGCAAAGCTTGTGTAATTCTGGGAAAGCTGCAGTGGTCCTAGTGGTGTTTCTCTCTCTGTTCCTTGAACAGATGAGCCAATTAGAAAACTTAGCTACACTTTAAAAATTTTAGCTACAGCAAGTGTAGGCTTTTCTATTTGCTTTATTGTGTTTCGAGCACTTCAGTCATTGGAAGAATGGCAATCACTGGGGCATTTGTAGGAAACTTGATCTTACAAGGCACCTCTTTCAGGAATAGCTGCAGGTAAGCCCTCCAGAGCACCATTTAATCAAATGTCTGGAGCCATTAATTGTTTTTCACTAGAAGCCAGATATGCTTAAAAGAGCAATATGCTGAATTGTGAATACTCAGGAAAAAACAGTGAACAGAAACCCCCCTGTCACATGGAAATAGCCTTGAGTTACACAGATGTAATTAACATTTCATTTTCATTTAAAAAAAACACACCAGTTGTTCTGTTACAAAGAGCAAATTATTTTTAATTAGAGAAGGCACTTTGTGCTTCACACATTTATGGCTTTGCATTGGCTGAAGTGTTGTGAGCTCAAACACAGCATTCCTCCCCTTACCCTTTCAGGGCTGTACAGGCACCTGCTGCAGGACAGAACACAATTCTGTGGGATCTTCCAGGCAGGCACTTCCAGGCCCTTTGCAAACATGACTCAGTATCTGGAGGTGAGATCGTTGGGCATTATTAGAGCTGTTGTTTGGAGGTGGCACAGAGAGACTGAGGGATTAAGGATTGCGTCTCACGTCCCCTCCATGTTATGCATCAGGGTGACACAGTGCCGGAGCAGGACATCTCTGAGTGTTGTCCCAGCCCTTGGCTGCAGCTGCTGTCCCCAGCTTCTTCTCTAGCCTGCTCCATGCTACTTCCAAAGGGAGAGGGGGCAGAGCCATGCCCTTCCCTCCAGCCAAGCATCTCTGCATTGGGAAGTGAGGGCAGAGCAGTAGCTCCATAGGCATCTGTGTGTGTCAGCATGGGGGAAGACAGAGGGACTCCCAGCACCTTACTGGGATGAGGATGGGGAAGGGACCAAAGCTGATGCCTGAGGAGCTGCCCGGTGACCAAGTCAGAGCCTGGATGCAGTGAATCACCCCAGCCATGTCATTCACAGCTCTTCTTGTCTTCACGAGGAACATAGCTGGTCCACAAAATTTCCACTCCCGTTTTATACAGCAGAAAGAACCTGTTTTTCAAACTATGATTGGTTTCTCTGGATTTTGCCAATGAGCTCAGCACAGACTAGAGGTTTAGGTCCTCAGACACCCGAAAGTTTCCTCTGTGTCCTTGAGAGTCAGGTTCCCCACTCCCACTTGTGCTGTTCCTTCTCTGTTCAGTGGGAGGGATCAGTGTCTTTATGTCTCCTTGTGTGTGGTCAGGCTAAGGGCATGAGAAACTGGGCTGGCAGCAAAAATGCAGGTAAGTATCTACTCTGGAATCCAAAAGGCAAAGAAGAGCTCTTTCTCTGGAAAGCCTTTGGCTGCAAAGGAAACAGTCCTGCTACAAGACCCTAATCCTAAAGTGTGAGAAACCTTCAGCTCCAAACAGCTGCTTGAATTCCCCCGAGAAAGACATTTTCCCACCTCATCCATGTTTTTCTTTCAGCCTCTATTCACTGTTAATTACCGTGTCAGACTCTACCTATTTCTCCTGTCTTTTTTCCCCCAGGCAATTGCTTCGAGGCACTTGAAGGTTAATGGGCCATGTGTTTATTTTTAACTCAGCATCTCTTTAACTTAGGAGAACCTGGCTGATGGCAAAGTAAGCACCTCTAGCTGGCATGAACACTTTCTGCCTCCAGTGCCCTTCCAGATATTATTTCATATGTTTTTTACAATGAAGTGGTGGCAAATACCTGGGGACCTACTGCATAAGCCACAACACGTGCATTCTTGCATCTCTGTGACAGGTCCCTGAAGGTAGACACTGCCTGGAAGGGCAGAAATGCTTCAAGGAAATTGTGGTGCACCAGCTTCATCTCTTGCTGCAGCTGCACAGAAGCAGCAGAAAAGGGAACACTCCAAAAAGGACACTATTCCCCTGTACAAATTGTAGATTAGTCCCTCCACTCCAATTGGAAGGAGTTCATGAGAGTAGCAGTGTTCAAGAAGTATCAATGCTGAAGCACCCCAGAAAATGTGAAAGTCTCACCATTGGTCATGGAGGACTCTGGGACAAAATGGTCACATAAACATGAAAACAGCCCCGAATAAGGCCGTGAGCTTCTAAGCAGAATTTTCCAGAAAAAAAGCATCCTCCTGGCCCAAGTTTGCAGTGTCCAACACAGGCAATGACAGTAACTGAGATGTGCACACACACTGTTGCAAGCCATGAGATGTCTCCAAAAAGGCAACTTCAAAAACTTCAAGTCACACAGACGGGTGCCAAGTGCCAGAATTAGTGGTGTTGGGCCAGGAAGGGGAGCCAGGAACAGTGGAGGTGGGTAAAATTCACTGTTTTACAGTGATTACACAGGAGGGTGTAGGCTCTTGGGATGGAAATCATTGGACAGACTGCAGATATTTCTAGGGCATGATTCATCTCACCCCAAAGGAGACGTCAGCATTCAATCAGAGGAATTGTACCATTTCTCAGTCACAAGACTGCAAAACCCACCTTACTGAGGGGACAACACAGCACAGGAGAGGCATCGTCCACCACAGAAAGCTCAGGAGGTCCATGCTTAGTGCCTGGCCTCCTTTGGAGGCAAAAGGAGATGGTGTCTAACTGCAGGAGCTTTCACCTCTCCTCTGAGTGTTTACAGTGCTGCTGTTTGGTCTTGGGATTTTTAACCCCTTTTGATTCTTTTTGAGGGTCATTTCAGAAGTAGCAAGCTTCTGAAGAGAGTACCTGGAGTAGCAAGTCTGTCCCAACAGTAGCTGGGTCACAGGAAAGCTGGCCTGTGACTGTGGCACCATGCCTCTGCCTGATGTTACAAGGCAGCAAATCTCCTCGTTCCCCTGTCTGCCCGCCTTTGCCCATCCACCACCTGAGGACTACACAGAGGCCTTGCCAAACAGCTCATCTGCAGTCTTGTGAGGGGTCGTGCAATGGGCTCAGGAGATTGCTTGACTATCTGATTGTCAGAAACACAAAAAGCTCTACAGAGTGTATGTGAAGGCTAGTTTTATCTCCTGGGAAACCCATGCCATGTGAAGGGCTCACAAGCTGCACTGCTTCCCTTGCAACTTGTTTAGCATGGTGGTGTTTTGACCAGGGCTGCGATAGGCGGCGCCTTTTAGTAGCCTTTTAGTGGCCACATCTGCCATGGTCCATGTTTGAATCTACTTTGGAAGAAGTGTGTGATCTTGGCATACGTTGGCATGTTGATGGGTTTTCTGTAGAGCTGCACTCACTCATGCCACAAGAACTAAGGTCCCGTGTAGCCTAAAGAAATGGAACAGGGCTTCTTCCTGCAGTATTGCAGCCACTGTTTGGATGCAGAGCAGAAATTTTGGCCAACTGGACATTCTTCTTAGGCTGGCATTTATTTCATACCCTGCTTGGTGTGCATGACACTTTTAAATCTCAAAGCTTTTCTTGATAGTCTCCTAGTTTTCATACTGACATGGTGTCTGCAATGCCACAGTCTTTTCTGGAGGACTTGCAGGACATTTCATACACCACACATGATCCCCTGCCAACGACTTAACCAACAGGTAGGGGACACAACGTAGCTTTCCTGGGCTGTAATTTAGCAGGCCAATTACATGGAATACACAGCTCCTGAGGCTGATGTTTTTGCTCTGGCACCTCACCTTGCTAATTACACAAGCAAAACCTCTAAACAAAGACTGTGTGCTACACTACCTCTTTGCAGAATGGTGGCACAGCGGTCTCCTACACAAGCGTCAGGGAAAACAGGAGCCAGAGCTTCTCTTGATGGCAGAGCTTGGCTCACACTTTGCAGGTCACCCTGGCACTGGGCAGTGCCTACAAGGAGAAATGCCTTCTGGCAAGTGTTCCTTTTGACAGGTGGGTCTACACAGTTATTTTTTGTTTCGAAGAACTTACTTCAAAGCAGGTGGTGTGAAAACTGCCAGCTGTGGCTTGGATGCTCCAGGCTTCCTCCTGGCTTTCCCTCAGCACCCCGCTCCAGCAGTGAAATCTAGGGGAAAGACAAGGATCACCTCTCTCTTTTCATGTCAGCAATAGAGTGCAAAAGGATAAGCTGATAAGCTCTAGGATTTCACCCAGGAGATGTCTGGGCAGGGGACTGAGGGCTTTCCATGGGGCAAAGGTACAGAGATGCAGAGGTCACTCCTGCCTGCCACGGAGCTGGACAAGGATGGGTGAGCAAGCTCCATCCATTTCCGTTCCTTCACTTGTGGGATTTTAATAATGCATGATTTGGGAAAGTGCTGCACACAGCAATTACTCACAAAGTCCATCTAACTCATGTGTGAGTGAATACCAAAAGACTAAGTTTGCCCTTAGCCCTTAATAAGGAACAAGTTGAGTCCCATTTGGATCATTGATTTCAAATGAGAGTTCAACATCAAAATGCTTTTGACATATTCACCAGCTCTGTAGTTTGTAGAAGTTATTTGCTGTGGCTGCATTTTCACTTTGTCTCCTGACTCTGTGAGCAGAGCTGGCCAGTGTGGGGGACATTTCGGGTTAGCTGACAGCTGATGGCTGGCCTCCAGGATGACAGGGGGATGAGGCTGGCTTGCAGAAGATGTTGGGAACCCCTGTCTTACAGCAACCTCTCTGGGGAAAGCTCGGGGACTGGCAGGAGAAGGACAGGGATTTTTCCGTTCCTGTCAGCCCTCTCACTCCCATTTCACATTTCAGGGGTCAACACACATGAGGACTGCTCCAGGGAACTGGAGCATCTTTCCTGTAAGACCTGGGGCTGTTTAGCCTGGAGAAGAGGAGACTGAGGGGAGCCTTATCAATGCTTGTAAAAACCTAAAGGGCAGGTGTCAAGAGGATGGGGCCAGTCTTTTTCTGTAGTGCTCAGTGACAGGACAAGGGGTGATGGGCACAAGCTGGAACACAGCAAGTTCCACTGAACATAATGAGAAACTGCCAAGGGAGGTTGTGGAATCTCCTTCTCTGGAGATTTTCAAAACTCACCTGAATGCATTCTTGTGTGACCTGATCTAGGTGGACCTGCTTCTGCAGGGCAGTTGGATCGGATGATGTCTAGAGGTCCCTTCCAACCCCTACCATCCTGTGATTCAGAGGAATGATGATAGAGGTGACAGGATGCCATAGAGACTCTGCCAGCTATGTTGGACGTCCTCTGCAGAGTCACTATCCCAGGGCACAGATCCATGTGCCAAATTCTGAAGCATGGCCCAGCCGCAAATCCTGGCTGCCCAAGCCAGCACACAGTCCCGGCCATGTGGGCTGCAGGCCATTTTGCGGGTGCAGCAATGCACGCAGGGGACAGGGAGGGGTGTACCTTTGGGACACAGGTGAGGATGGTGCTCTGAGGGATCAGCACAGGGACACATAAGGGAAAAGTGTTAAAAGGGTCCTTTCCCCACCCCAGAATGTCCCCCTTGGCAGATCCCTGCACCTGCCTCCAGCTCCTCTCTGTCTTTCAGTTGGAAAGGAGTATTTCTTAAATAGTTTGAAAGTGCTGTAAAATAATTTCCCCAAACTGAAGAGACAGATGCTGAAGAGCACTTTGTGATGAATAAATGATGTGACAAAAGGAAACAAGAGCGAGTACTCAGGCACTTGGCCCCTCTCATATGCATGGGCAGAGCTCTTCCATGTCACCTCCTCACAATCTCTTTACACTTTCCATTTCATATTCATATAAATACATATCCTAGACTCTGTTAGACCCTATAGTCTAGCTTTCTGATCCTCTTAGTTACCACTTCCATGGTCCTAGTGCTTGACCAAAACACACTGTGGAGCCTGACCCACCTTTGAGATAATTCATTTACACTCATTCTTTGCAGGGCTGAATCTTAACATGCCATGGTTGGCCAATTGCTCGGGGCCTTTTTGTGCCTCTGCACAGTACAAAAGTGGGGCACGGCACTCATTGGGCCCCCTCCTAGTGCCCTTAAACACTTGACTGCTCCTGCTGCCTTCATGTAAACGAAAACTGCAGGATCGGAGCCATAAGGGCTAGAGAATATTCTAGTGTTAATATTTATTGATTCTCATTTGGCAGCTCAGCTTGCACTTTGCTAAGTAACTGCTGAGGAGGAGGCAAAGGGCAGGAGTGCTTGGAGAGGGTGAGTGAGAGGCTGGTGAGAAGGAAGGAGTAGACAAGGTTCATGGCAGGAGCTCTGAATTCTAAACCCTGAGCAGCTCAAGCGGTGTGTGCTGCATGTCAGGGGCAAGGAACAGGCAAGGAAACAGTAGTCATTTTAATTTAACAGAGAAACTTTTTGGTTTTGCAAACTGCTTCCTGTAATGTCTTGTCTGTTTACAGTGTAAGTGGTGTTTATGGGCAGACAGAGAGAGCCGAAGCACTCCCAAGTCACTGGCCAGAAATAAAATGTCTCTTCTGTTCCTCCCAAGTGCCTGACTTCCTGGGGAGCAGCCATCCCCTGTACACACTGAGCCAAAGCCAACGGGAATCCTGCACTGTGGGTCTGCTTCCCCAGGATGATGGTGCCCTTCTTGCAGGCAGCTGGGCATGATGCAGCTGGCACCAACAGCGATGCTGGGACACTTGGCCCCCGAGCCCCCACACAGCATCACAATCAGTGCATGAGTAGAGCCCGGAAAAGGTGACCTGGCCATCTCCCCACTCTACGTCTGATTTTCCCCTTTAGATTGCAAACTCTTTGGGGCAGGGGTCATCACTGGAACACAACATCCATATGGTTGGGATTGGAGACAGCCCAGTACCAACAGCAAATATTAATTCTCCATAAAGTTCGTTGCTGGAGACACATCTTCCTGAGTGATTCATTATTAATGGTCTCTACATGTCTTTTTTTCCAGCAGTCTCTTTTTCAGTTCAGTTACAGACTTTTTCATTTGTAGAGAAAGGAACTGAATGAACACGTCACCAGCTTGTCACTTTTTCATTCCTCTCTCTGCCTCTGTCCTTCCTTTAATAGTCTGAACCAATTTTAGAAAAGTCTCCGATGCTATTGATGATCCATTGTTTCTGAGAACTGTGGAGGTAGCTGACAGTCAACGTGGGCACACTGCTCACTGCACAGAGTTACTACTGAGGAAAGAACTGTACTGGCACCTGCAGCTTCGGTGCAAAGCTGATGATGAGTTGTATGTTTTCCTACAGCTGCCTCAAAAATTCTATTTTTAGCCTTGTATTGGCTAGCTTTTGGTAGCACAGGGGAGCTACAGGGGTGGCAACTCTGAGAAACTGGTACAAGCTTCCCCTATATCTGATAGAGACAATGCCAGATGGCTCCAAGATTCATCTGCTGCTGGCCAAGGCCAAGCTCATCGGTAACAGTGGTAGCACCTCTGGGATAATGTATTTAAGGGGACAAAAAACCCTCAGGACAGCAGCTGGAGGAGACAGAGAGAGGAGTGACAGTATGTGAGAGCAACATCCCTGCAGACACTAAGGTCAGTGAAGGAGGCGAGGAGTTGCTGCAGGCACCAGAGCAGAGATTCCCCTGCAGCCTGTGATGCAGCCCATGGTGAGGCCATGTCCCTGCAGCCATGGAGGCCACGGGGGAGCAGACATCCACCTGCAGCCTGGGGAGGATCCCACGCTGGAGTGGCTGGATGCCCGAAGGAGTTTGTGACCCTATGGAAAGACCATGCTGGAGAAAGCTCTTGGCAGGACCTGTGGAAAGGGGAGCCCACGCTGGAGCAGGTTTGCTTTCAGGACTTGTGACTCCATGGGGAATCCACACGGGAGCAGTCTGTTCCTGAAGGGCTGCACCCCATGGAAGGGACCCACACTGGAGTAGTTTGTGAAGAATTGCAGCCTGTGGGAAGGACTTGTGTTGGTGAAGTTCATGGAGGATTGCCTTTTACAGGAGGGACCCCACGTTGGAGCAGAGAGAGTGTGAAGTGTCCTTCCCATGAGAAGGAAGGAGAGGCAGAGGCAATGTACCACAACGCCCATTCCCTGCCCCTCTACGCCACTGAAGGGGAAGAAGTAGAGAACTTGGGAGTAAAATTAAGCCTAGGAAGAAGGGAAGGGTGAGGGGAAGGTTTGATTTTATTTCTCATTAGCCTACTCTGATTTGATGGGTAATAAATCAAACTAATTTCCCCAAGTTGAGTCTGTTTTGCCCATGATGGTAATTGCTGAGCGATCTCTCTCTGTCCTTATTTTGACCCGTGATCCTTTCATTATATTCTCTCTCCTGTCCAGCCGAGGAGGCGAATGACAGAGTGGCTTTGGTAGGCACCTGGCATCCAGAGAGAGTCAACCCACCACAAGTCCTTTTATTTTTAACTAAACTGACATATCCCACATCTTTTAAAGATGAATGCAGCTATTGCACATAGAGGTACCGAATAGGCAATGAGAGGAATAGGGTGATATTTTAAAGCCTTGATGCCTTGCAAAGAGAGAACCTGGGACCTGCCTGTGCAAGGTGCAGTGTCACAGCCCAGCATGGTGCCCAGCCCAGCCCTCGGGCCCAGGCAGAGTCAGGCCTTGTCTCTCTGTGAGGGAGGAGACATGAGGGGTGCGAGCCCTTGTGTCCCCCACAGCTGCCCAGCAGCACATCCTTTGGACTAAACGTGCCATTGCGTGAATGAAGAAGTCAATCTGGTCTGGGTCCATCCCAGCCTCGCCGCTTCGGCTATGAGCATCAGAGTGGCAGGCACTGCAGATGGAGCCTGGGGGAGGCAGCTCCTGGCTGGGCAGCAGGAGCTCCAGATGGCTGCTCGGCTCCGTGCCGGGATTGCTACAGTCAGAGCCAGAACTGACAAAGAAAAGATGCCCAGGGCCTTTCCGATTTTCCTTGAAGCTGTTGCTGATCTTCCCTGGTTGGGCAGGAGCAGCAGCAGTAAGGAAGGACAAAGCCAATGCCTTCCCCTCTTCCATCATGCAGTGTGAGGAAAAAAGACAAAGGTGAGTTCACAAGGGTGAAATCAGCACTCTGCAAAAACCCAGGCTGGAGTCCTCCATGGATTTCAGCATCTGACAGAGAAGAAGAAACAACACGTTAAGTCCAACCAGGCTTGAACACTACAGTACAAAACCATTCCTCCTCAGATGCCAAGCCAAAACTGCAGTGAGAGAGCGCGATTCTGCTTGGCTGGAGGTTGGGCTAGCAACACACTTGGTGCTAGCTGCTGTGCAAATCATGTAAGTGGCTTGTTTCTGAGATACATATTAAAAGATGTTGTTCAAGCCTCATGTCTGCAGATTCGTAGTAGGCGTGGGCAGCAAAATCATCCACTGTAGATGTTTTGATAATTTTGCTTATTTCATCAGTTAGCCACAGCCAGAAGTAAAATCCCATCTTACTACGAACAGTCTGTTTACAGTCTGGCATGCAGGAAAGGCCATTGGAAAGGCTATAGCTCCCAAATCCGGTGAAGAAAAGTCCCCTGGTGACTGCAACTGTCCCTGGGAGAGCACTCATCCTGCAGAAGCAACAAACCTGATGCAAATGTCTGTGTGCAGCACACCTTGAAAATGCTGGAGGAGAAGTAGCTACAAAACTTTGATGTACGGAAGCTCTGGGATACTATTCTGAATGTAAGAGCAAGATGAGTAAAGCTGCACCGGCCACTCTGGCTGGCTGTGATTGATACTGCAGCCAAGCATCCCAGTGCCACAGAAGTGGCTCACAGCAAATGTCTCCATCAGGCTGGAGCCTCCAGGACTCTGGTGCAAAGGCTGAGCAGCTCAGAGGCATGGGGTCTTCAGTCTCCTAATCTGAACACTTGGGACATCACCCTTGGATGGCTGAGGGTGCTCCAGCCCATGCACTGGCAACATGTTAAAGCCAGGCTGGGACCAGCCTTTGTAGACTGTCCTGTGCCAGTGACATGGATCTTTCAAAGCAGAGACAACTTTGACAAAGCAATGATTGATGACAGCAATATAGGTGATGAGGTGGTTGATGCCCATGCCTGGTAAACACCAAGGGTCAAATCATACACCAGGCTAATTCTCTTCTAGAAACAGCAAGATGTCAACCAGCTTGAGAGCTGGATATAGAGGAACTTCATGAGGTTCAACAAGGGCAAGTGCAGAGTCCTGCATCTGGGAAGGAACAACCCCATGAACCAGTACAGGCTGGGGATCGAACTGCTGAAGAGCAGCTCTGCAGAGAGAGACCTGGGAGTCCTGGCTGATAATAAACTAACCATGTGCAATGTGCCCTCATGGCCAAGAAGGCCAATGGCATCCTGGGATGCATCAAGAAGAGTGTGACCAGCAGTCAAGGGAAGTTCTGCTCCCCCTCTGCTCTGCCGTGGTGAGACCTCATCTGAAGTCTTGTGACCAGTTCAGGGCTCCCCAGTTCAAGAGGGACAGAGAACTTCTGGAGAGAGTCCAGCTCAGGGCCACCAAGATGATCAGGGGACTGGAACATCTTTCATACGAGGAAAGGCTGCAGGAACTGAGGCTGTTAAGCCCGGAGAAGAGAAAACCGAGAGGGGACCTCATCAACACTTACAAATACCAAAAAGGTGGGTGTTAAGAGGATGAGGCCAGCCTTTTTTTCCTGTAGTGACATGACAAGGAGTAACAGGCACAAGCTGAGACACAGGAAGTTCCACTAAAATATGAGGAGAAGCTTGTTTGCTGTGAGGCTGAGGGAGCCCTGGCACAGGCTGCCCAGGGAAGGTGAGTTTTTCTCCGGAGGTTTTCAAAATCCACTTGGACACGTGGGTTTTTGTCCTGTGTGGCCTAATCAAGGTGGACTTGCTTTAGCAGGGGGTTTGGACTAGGTGATCTCTAGAGGTCCCTTCCAACCCCTTCCATGGACAGAGCCCTCTAGTTACCCTAAATGGGACCTTTCCATACCCAGCTGGGGGTTTCCTTTTAAAGTATCCATATGCTCTGATTTGCAGGCAACAGAAAGCTCTGCTCAAGGCATATCCATCATCAGTAAGAGCTCTTTATTTTATGGCCAGCTCTTTTCATTTTATGACTGTGAAAGGTAATTTATGTCCTGAGAGATTTACTGCTTTGCCTTTGCTTGTGCTGTGCATGCCACTGGGCACCTGCCATGGTGCCAGCTAGCGTCTGCTGTGGGCACCCAGGTCTGTGCTCTGGTGTGCAACAGCATCAGACAAAAACAGCTTGGGTTTTTCTGTGCTTGTTATTACCTCACGTTTGTAGGTGGCCTTCATGCTGAAGTTATGGCAGGGTTCAAGCAAAAGAAATGCCAATCCCATGCTTTCAAAGGTTTCCTGTGTTCTCTGTGGAGAGTTATATAAACTCTAAAGCTGCAAAATGGAGACAAATCTTCCCAAAACTTTGTTGCCCCTCATGCTTTTGTCTGGCTGGTCTGCTTAGACTAGTCCCTTTGGGCCACGAGCTGCTCCTGTCCTTGAATTTGGCCAAGATCTTGCTCTCCACGTCTGACCATACACAACAAATTAATGAATAAATAACTTGCTCCTGGGCTTGGGTAAAGTGTGGGGCTGTATCAAATCCTCTGCAGGGCTTGGGATGCAGCAGCCCTTCCACCAAACAGAGTACAGCAATCAGGTACCTCAGGCATGCTGCTGATAGGAAAATAGATAAGCCAGCTAGTACATTACTAGCAATACTGTGCTTTTGTGTAGCTGGAAGGAAAATCGATTGATGGTGGTCCTAGGCAACTGTGAGGGAACAGAAAGGTTCTGTTGGGAACTCACCCCTCCTTAGATCCATGTTTCTGCCCTTGTACATCATCCATGCTGTTCAAAGACAGCGCCTGGGGGGATTTACAGCTTGTGCCCATCAGCCTTCTGTAGCTCCTTGGCAGTGCCTGGTGCTGAGGAAGTCAGGGCAGATCACGACAGTCCTCCTGTCACCAGTCACATCAGGCGATCACGACAGCCTACCCGGGGAAAGAGGAAAGAGCAAGGCTGTGCTCCTGTGACCCAGAGCAGCTGACAGCTCAGGTTTTATTTTAATTTGTGGTATGCAAATGCAGATGCTGCAGCAGCTGTTCCATAGTCCTTAGTCAAAGTAAGTTTTCTGAATGTCACGTTAGTGACCTTTCCTGCTTTTTATGTCAGGTTGCTGATCCTCTGTATCACATTCCTCTTTAGTGCTGGTTTGTTGTTTTGTGGCAAAACACCCTGCAAAACAAGCATTTATTCTTCTAGAGGTTAGTGTGGTCAGACCCATTTCATATATTTATATATATCGTGTGAGAGTAGTCACCACCTTCTGCAAAGCTGATGTTGGAGAGACTTCTGTCAGTCATCAAGCTATGCAAAGAAATCTTAGATTATTCTGTTTGGGGAGTTTCAACTGGAAAGATGACACAGACTGATGCACTTCGCTCAAGTGTCCTTGAAAATACTTTGGTTTTTTTGCATCTCTTTCATGTCAGGAAAGCGCTGAAAGCGCTGCTGGAAGAATTCCAGTGTTCAACCTGCTTTGTCTGAGAGCTTTCCAGCAAACATACGGCAGTGCAGTAAAAGCCTCTAGTTTTATTTTAATGTTTGCATACAACTCCTCATCAGAAAGCAGTTCCAGATGTGCTCCAAGGCACTAGTGAGCTCCAGAAGGGCTGTGGCCAGCCAGCAAATGAGAAAACATTCCCTGGTAAGGAAAAAAAAAAAGACACTAAATAAATATATTTTTCAATCTTCCAAAAAACACAGTATCCCCTTTAGCAGCTGCTCAAAAAGCAGGAACAAAGTCTGGACACTTTCTCCAGTCTTCCTCCTGGAAAAGCCATAAATTTGGGGGAAAAGGGGATGAGGCACCATGGGCTGCAGGTTTGTGGCGATGTGGAGATAAATCTCAGCCAAAGGTTGAGTGACGTTTTCCCCAGGAGCTCTGCAGGGACACTGCAAAGCTCCTCTTTGTGTGTCAGATTGCGAGTTTCCCTGCTTCAGCCTCTGCGCTGAAGGGGTTGCCTCCCTCCTGGCTGCCTCTCCCAACAGGCTGCTCTCCCTACTTCTGTGCTTCAGGTTTCATTTTGTGTCACGTCTGAGCCTCGCCTGAGCAAGAGAAATGTAACAAACTTCTTTGCCTAGAAAATTGTTTTAATTACTAGTAATTTACTTAAGAGCCCTGATGTGAACAATGAGGAAGATTAACATCATGCATTGAAGATACATTCAAGTGACAAACGTGTTTCTTTTGTAAGGTGTTTCACTGCACTTCAATTTCAATGGGTAGCAGAGGATTAGTGGCTAGTAAATATGGTCTTCACACAAAGCTGTCCTGCTTTTCATTGCAGACAAACAAAATGTTAATCATCTGCACTGCTTCCTCCAGCAAAGTCTGAGTGATGAAGGTGTGATGTGTCCAGGCCAAGAGGCCTTCCATCTAGATGTTTCTGCAGCCAAGCCACCATTTGGAGGCTTTCCACCAGATAAAATGTGGGCACTGTCATCCGGTTTTCTGTGGCAGCCATCAGGAAAAGATGCTCAGAGAAGTTGCTGAGAGTACCACTTGTATCAGGGGGAGCACAGGGTTAAAATCAGAGGCTGATCATTTTAACCAGCTCCTTCCAGCCCTTACTAGCCTGTGATTTGTTGTAGATAAAAGCAGGCACTGGGGTGGGGTGTACAGCGATGTGCATGTGGCCTCACACCCAGATAACCTATAGAGGAGGCTGTTTGTGTGAACTGTTAGGCAGGGCCAGGCTGCAGGAGCTGGGTGGGATGGCAGCAGCCCCTGGGGACGTGCCAGGCAGAGCAAGGGTTTGTGTGTCTGCTCATGTTGGCACCCGGGCGCTTGGTTTTGTGGGGGTTGTAGCTTATTCACCATGAAACCATTTGCCCTCAGCAGAGGGAAGTGACAGTAGCAGTGAACTGCTTAGAATTGTGGAGGCTGCTCAAGCATGGCCACGCTGCTGCAAGCCACCATCACGCCCCAGGGCTGGCAATACCCTAAATAAAAAGGGGGCAGGTAGCCCCACCAGCACCCAGCCCCAGCTCTGCTCACTACTCGCATCCCTACCTGTCTGTTGCAGCAAAGAGGAGGCCAGCCTGGTTTCCCCATCCTCATTAAATATCTGCCATGTTTTCAAAGTGGTTTCTTTCCTGTGCAATTCCTGAGTTCAGGGAGAAACTCAGCCCTTTAAACACCAATCTTAAATCCCAACGGCTCACTCTGTCCTTGCTGAAACTCTGCTTCCCATCACTGTGCAGCCACAGGCAGAAAGCCTAAAAAGCTGGCTGAGGAAAGGAAAAGGCTCCTCAGATTTTATTTGAGATGGCAGGGGAGAGCTGGAAGCAGCACACATCATTGAGGGACCAGCCATATCCTGCACAAGGGGACAGGTTGCAGCCCATGGTCTGTATGTGAAAAGAATAAGGTGAAGTGAAAACATTGCCAATAACCTTTGCTGTGTCTCACCCTCAGGCCAATACCTCTATTTATAGAGCTCGCTGACTTAAAAATACATCTTAGTATCGCACAGCAGGTAGCAAACATTACCTACATGTCTTCAAACAACAGCCAGATCTGCTTGAGAGTGATATGAGCCATTGAGAACAAAACGTCACAGCCTGAGATGAGAGGACATCCCAGTTGTTCAGGCTTAACACTGCTTAGTTCAGAGCAGGATTGGAATCATCATGATGGACAAAAATAAACCCCAGTTGCCGTTGGAAGCCTTCAGAACAAAAGCAGGCTCCAAGCACAGCCAGCCAGTGCCTTTTGCTGCAGCCTCTCCCCCAACAAGCAGTGGGGAAGACAGACAAGTGGAGTTTTATTAATGTTTAGTTACTTGCAAACACGTTTCCCCTCCATCTCAGCTTTTCCTCTCCAGGGCACTCAGTGGGTGTGTTTGCCCACCACATTCTTGTTTAGCAATACATTTCTGTGAGGAAACACACAGTGCCAAGTAGGCTATTGCCACTGCTGTGCTCTAAGGTCAGAGGAGAGGCAAGATTTGCAGAGAGAGGTGATGTCTTTTATCAGATCAAGTCATACACTCATAAAAAAAAACCAAACAGATATCCACATGTCCTAAAATTTGCCAGCTTTTTTTCCCCTCCTGTCTGTGTCTGATGGTCTAATAAAAGATATGATCTACCCTAACAGAGCCTGTCTTGTCATGCCAGGGGATGTTCTCTTTGTCCTAACATTTTTGGTGAGTGTCGAGACTGTGAGGTGCTTTGTCCCTGCATTTCACAGCTCCATGGGAGACTTCCCATGTATGTTGGTGGGTGCAGACCCAGAGCTCTCTGGCTGGAGATGCCTCCCTGTTGTGCAGAGCATCTCCAGACCTGCTATTGGGGTGCACCAAGCCACCCAGCCAGCTGAATGTCTTCTAAAAGCCTTCTGGCATGTATAGACAAACTCCAGAGCAGGGAAGCACTGCATGTATTTAGTGATGTGCTGTGTAAAACATACAACCAGGCAGCAGTCTTTGTGCCCCCTGGCCAGCCACGCTGGCTCAGGGAGCTGAGATAGGCAGGTCCCAGGCACGAGACCTGTGATGCTGAGCTGCAAAAGCACTTGGTATGTGGGCTGGTTGAAGTGCAGAAGAGAAGCTCTGAAGGGCAGTGATTTTTCTGTCCCAGGGCCATCCTGCTTTGGACCAGGCTGGCCCCTGGTGAACCAGGGCTGGGGTTTCCTTGGCGGGGTGAGGGGCTGGGCAGAGCTGGAACCCACCTGCGGGCATGTGGCTGCTGTCTGCCTTGGGCAGAGGGGCAGCTGGCAAGGAGCAGGGGACACAAGGGATGGGACAGGATCTCCAGTACCTCACTTCATGCTTTCTGGGCCCCTGGGAGCCTGGGCGCTGTGGCTAGTGTGACCCATGGGAGGAGTAATTTCTCCTGCCTCAAAGGCAAATGAGTACAGCTCAGCAGAAGAAAGCAGCAAGTGCTGACACACTATGGGGCAGCCACTGCTGAAAATGCTGCTTTCTTTGAGACAGAATTAAATAGCTCACCAGAATAAGCCTGATACGGTTTCTGACTGATTTCAGTTTTGCAGAAATACCCAAAGGGAGTAAAAGCAGGGAAAGAGTTTGCTTGCTGTTGTATTCAGGCTCCTCTTTGGAGGCAGTGGCTGCACCAGCCACTCTTCCTCAAGCTCTCTTCACCTGAATGTCGTTGTCTGAGGCCCTGGCCGGGTGGTGAGGGACAAGGGGAACAACACAGCTTCTTTGGTGCTTTTGATTATCACACTCACACGTGAGCAGTTTCTTTCACCTGTGGTTACCTGTAGTGCTGTTCAGATTCAGTGGTATTTCATCAAAATGATGCAAATAGACGCTCTCCCAAGTAGTCTGAACTTTGGGAACTCATTTGGCTATTTCTGTTAATCCATGATCCAGTCCCCAGTCTCAACAAAGATGAGGAAACTGCAGAGGTCTACTAGGCAGAAAGAGATAGATTTATCTGTTTTTTCACCCTGAAAGGCAAAAGCCAGTGTAAGCAATCCTGGAGGACACATGTGTGGAGGAGAAGGAGGAGTGTTGCCAGGGACAGCGTATGGCCTTGGCAAAACACCCCACAGTGAAACCCAAGTGCTGAGACGTGGCTCTGCTCTCACCCAGCCACTGCTCACCCGCCACTGTGTCTGAGGGGAACCTCAAAGTGCCCCACAGCCCCCCAGCCTCGCCTCTGCAAGGTTGATGTTGTTTCTTTTCATGTACTAAAGCAAAGCAGGCAGCCAACAACCCCTGAACCTGTCCTCTCACAGCCAGTGGGTATTTTTGGAGGTGGATTAAGGGTCTTAGCCAGTGGGGCTTGTTTGATTGGCTTTTGTTTGTCTCGCATTGGATCAGATACCAGCAGCTCATCTTCCTGGGAGCAGAGGGTCTGGCAGGGAATAGACATGGATTGGCTTCTTCCTGGGCAAGCAGTGTCTCTGCTTAATGAAGGCCATGTCTGTGAGACTGGTATGTGCCAAGTAATCTATACTGCAGGATGACTCTGCTGCAGCAGTCCTGAGAGCAGTACTAAAACCAGCAGCACCTTGGACAGTCAGTCAGGAGATGTGGCTGCCTCAGTAACCTCTGTCCCAGCCAGGGTATGTCCCCGAGGAGCCTGCCCTCCAGAGAGATTTATTTTTATGGGCCACAGTCTGGACTGAGCTTCAGAGGGGTACAATGAGAATGGCTGTGGGTGACTCACCCTCTCCGAGAGCGTGACAGGAGTGATCTGATCTAGGTGAACCTGCTTCTGCATGGGGGTTGGATTAGATGATCTCTAAAGGTCCCTTCCAACCCTGCCATTCTGTGATTCTATGATCTGCACCTGTGGCCACTGTTCCTTGCTGCAAGTGGTACTAAACAGTGCCTAAGGTGGACCTGAAGCCCCTCCAGCCCCAGGCAGGCAGCTGTGAGCCATGCCAGCCACACCACCAGCAGCCCTTTTGGAGGCAGCTGTGGGCCATGCCAGCCACACCACCACCAGCCCTGGAGCTGCCACTCCAGGTCAGGAGGCTGCATGCTGGAAGAGGCAGTTGCCCTCACGGTGAAGACTCAGGCTGGCCATGGGCACATGCACAGGGAGCGGCACCAGTGTAGAGACCTGGGGCTACACACCCAACATCAGGGCAGGCACTCTTTCAGGGTCTAATGCTGCATTAACACCATCAGAGAATATCACGTTTAGAACAGGCAGTGACACAAAAAAATAAGTGAGTGGATGCAAAAGATCCATGTTCCTCCTGAAAGCCCAAGAGACATACTGAGTCTGGTGTGACATTCCCCTTTTCAGGCTCTGGAGGAACACATGTCCAGACAGCTGAGCCCTTGCCAGGCACTAACAGCCCAGCCTTTCAGCTGGTATGGTTGAGACTGCAAGGAAACTGAAGTCCTTTGGGCTCTACAAGAAGATAATGAGGGTCCTTGTGTTGTGTTTGTCTGAGATAGAGTTAACTTTCTTCACAATAGCTAGCATGGGGCTGTGTTTTGGATTTGCACTGGGAACAGTGTTGATAACAGGGATGTTTTAGCTGTTGCTGGAGCAGTGCTTACACAGAGCCAAGGCCTTTGCTGCTTCTTGTACTCCTTCACCAGCCAGTAGGCTGGAGGTGCAACAGAAGCTGGGAGAGAACACAGCCCGGACAGCTGACTCCAGCTGATCAAAGGGATATCACAGAATCACAGAATGGTAGGGATTGGAGGGGACTTGTAGAGATCATCCAGTCCAACCCCCTATTGTGATGTGACATGACAGCCTTTTCTGGTAAGGGGGAAGGGGTTGTAAAGATGGCTCCTGTAAGAAGTTGCCCCAAATCCTCCCCATCTCTGAGCCAGACCCACTTCTGAGGCTGAGCCAATTAGATGCCTCCACAATCACTTTATAAGAAAAAGCCAGAAGAGGAGGCTTTTTCCTCCTTCCTTAAAGACCCAGCATCAGCAGTAAAGACTCATTTTGCTAATGACCCTGTGTCAGGGGCAGAGACTCATTTTGCTAAGAACTCTGAGCCAGGGGCAGAGATTCACCTCATTAAAGGCCCTGAGCCAGGGGCAGTGATTTCCTTCATTAAAACTATGGCCAGAAGAGGCCATGTCCCATGGGAAGGATCCTGTATCTGTAGAAACTGCAACTATGGTGAAGAATCCACACCACAGATATTCCTTAAGGGCTGTGTCTCCTGTGAGGGACTCTGTACCGGCAGAAGCTGCAGCTGCTGGGAAGAACCCACACCAGAGAAGTTCGTTAAGGACTGTGTGCTGGGGGAGGGACCCTATGGTGGAGCAAGGAAGAATGCCAGGAGTCATCCTCATCTGAGAAGAGAGAAGTAGCAGAGCCCATCTGTGAGAGACTGACCACATCCCCCATTCCCTGCCCCCGAGTCATTGAGGGGGGAAGAGGAGAAGAAAAGAGGGATGGAGATCTTTAAGTGCTGGTTATATTTTTCTCATCATCCTCCTCTTTTTGCTTTTTGTTCTGTTCTGTTTCTTGTAGGTAGTAGAATAAACTTTCCTACTTTCCTCTCTAAGTCAAGTACTGGAGTCTGTTTTGCCCTGCCCTTGTCTCAATCCACAACAATCTTGCTTATCTTTTCCCTCCCATTTCGCTGGGGCCTCCGTCATCCTAATGAGGGTGGGGGTGAATGGGGGCACCAAATGAGAGACTGTTGTGGTGCTGCTGTGCTGGCTGGGCCAAACCATGACACCCCCCGACTAAAACAGGTTCACCTCAGTCAGATTGCACAGGAACACCTCCAGGCAGGGTCTGAAAAGCCCTGAAGGAGGACAATCCAAACTCTCTCTGAGCAGCCTGTGCCAGGCCTCCCTCACCCTCACAGTGAAGAAGTTTCTCTTCACATTCAAGTGCAGCTTCCTGGATATTCCAGACCATATGGTGTCATGCTCAGCATATAACACTGGGGAAAGAAGGAGGGAGGAGGGGATGTCTGGAGTGATGAAGTTTGTCTTCCCCAGTAACTTAACGTGACAGAACCCTGCTGTCCTGGTGATGGCTGAACACCTGCCTGCCCATGGGAAGTGGGAAACGAATTCCTGGTTTTGCTTTGCTTTTGTGTAGCTTTTCCTTTATCTATTATTAACTGTTTTTATCTCAATCCACAAGTTTTCTCACTTATACTCTTCCAATTCTCTCCCCCATCCCACTGGTAGGGTGTGAGTGAGCAGCTATGTGGGGCTGAGTTGCCAGCCAGGGTTAAACCACAACAGTGCTCAAGGTGACTACAAAGCAGTCGGGCAACAGCAATGGCACACAAGTAATTCTTTAGAGATAAGGGAGGTAAAGAAAAAAATCGGAAATGGCAAACATCAGTAGTAGAGCATCTGGACAAAGCAAAGCAAAGGTCAGCTGGGGCTCAGGACAGATGGGGCAGCTGTCGTTTTACTCAGCTGTGATTTTGTTTGTGTTCGCAGCCTCCAAAGCCAGACTGGGCTGCTGGTCTCAGCTGTCAATGACCACAAGCCCAGCTCTCAGTACGAACTGGACATAGAAAACATATGAATGCAAAAGGTTCAGAGGAGACTAAGTGAGTGCTCTCAGGTCAGCATAGTTATTAGCCCAGCAGAGATTCCATGATGCCTGCAGAGTCCATGCTGAACATCTTCCTGTGGTGACCTTCCACCTTTGCATCCCTACCTGGTGCCAGTCTTCTCCCAACTCTGACCCTGCGCAGAAGGGGCAGCTGAGGGCATTGAGCCATGAGGCCAGTCTAGCCTGCTATTACACGTATGTATGTACAGACACACATAGATACGTGCACAGGTATGCATGCATGTATACAGGTAAACATGCGCCCTCTTCTGGTACATGGGCCCACGGTGGGCAAAGCAGCTGGTGCCCAGAAGCAGAAGGCTTTGTGTGGGTCCCATCAGGGCCAATGGGTGCCAGGCTTTTCCTGCCTCAAAGTGCTCCAGTGCCTTCCAGAGATGGGGAGAGCTGCAGCTCAGGCCCACAGCAGCCCCCTGGAACAGCAGGCAGGCTGCTCCCAGTGGGAAGCTGCCTACGGACAAGCACATACCCTACAAGGACCTTTTCCCATTGCTTTGGGCAAACAGGTCTGGAATCTAGGTGCAGCATCCCTGGGAACAGCAAGTAATATGCCTTGTTGTGCTCAGTGGCCAAAGTATACTGAGTCCTCTGTCTACTTTATCGGCACTCAGTCAAAGCGTGAGTGGCCACCGCCATGAGCAGGCCTGAGCTGGCAGTGGCAGGCAGCTGGCCAGCCCCACTGCTCACCCTTCAGCAAAGCTGAGGCGGCACACCAGAAAGAGCAGCTTCCATTCATCTCCTTCCCCTTCTGGAAGGCAGCTGTAAGATGCAGGAAGCAGCAAGCTGCATGTCCAGCTGTGTGAGCAGACACCCCAGAGCCCCGCCACAGGTACCGTGCTGGTGGGACAGGTGGGCAGAGATCCCCTCCAGCTTGCCTCACGCACCAGCCATCAAGGGAGGGGTGAGGTAAGGAAACAGGAGCATATATGGATCAGGTGCCTGCGAGCTGTGCAGCAGCTAATGCTTGTGCCATCACTGTGATCATCATTAGAAAACAAGAAAGGTCATGGAAGCTCCTTCTCTGCAGGTTTTCAAATCCCACCTGTATGCGTTACTGTGCAATCTGATCTGGGTGAACCTGATTTAGCAGGGGGCTGGAGTAGATGATCTCTAGAGGTCCCTTCCAACCTCTATCATTCTTTGATTATATGAAAGTAAACGTGCACACTACATTGAAGCAAACCCCCAAGCCCACATTTCTATAAATTCACACATGTTCTTCAGAAGTTTTCTCAGGAAACAGATGCTTTTGTTACATGTCAACAGGTACAAAGGTTAAATCTGATGCAACCACAGGGTACAGGATAGGTTGTAGCTATGCACAAAGAACAGGGGAATGAAGAGGTTTGCTGCAAGAGAGCACAATGTGAGATGGCCTTAGTAGTTGTCCTTCCCAGGTGCAAAGGACAAGATTTATTTGAATTTAGCTGAAGCTGGTTTCCCAGAACCTGCAGCAGCTCTTCTCCAGAGACCTGATGCAAGAGGTGCAGGCAGGCTGGGGAAGGTTTCCATAGTAGCTTTGCATCCCTCCCTTGAGACCAAAGCTACTGCTTCGAGCCATGGGGAGTGTGGAAAGGCCTCATGAGAAACCAGCGAGCAGTCAGCCTGGTCCAAGAAGTGAGCTGGAGGCCCTGTGCAGCCCGTGCTCTCCACTACAGGCACAACAGCCCCTTGCAACAGGAAGATGAGTGCTGCCCCTGTAATGTAATTGCCGTGGGTTTATCACAACCAAGACATGCCAGCAGGCAGGCTGACTCGATGGGTTTACCCTATCTCAGCGGTACAAGGCAGAGGCAGAGCAGCTCGGGAGAGGATTTTGGGGAGTGAGCTGAAGCTGCTCTCCCCAGAGGCCATCCCTGCGTGGACTCCACACGTGCCACCCTCCGGAGCTACCTCACACAGAGTTTTACTGTGGATTTGGTTTCACTGGATGAAAACATTGTTACAGCAGATGGGCTGGCAGAAGATAACATCTGTTTGTCATCCCAGAGAGAGGTGAGGTAAGGACAGAAGGAAAGAGGAGAAGAGCTGTAGGTACACAAAGCAGAAAAAAAGAGAAAAAAAAAGCATAAGCAGCCAAGATGAACAACCAACAACCAACTCCCCCCAGAATTAAGCCAGTCAATCTGCCGTTCCGCTCTTACAGCTGACCTCTTGCCAGCCTGATGCTAATTGCTCATGCAGGAGTTAGCTAAGTAATAGGCTCAGAGTCTTCCTGGAGTTTGCCTCACTGCTCAGCTCGGCATGATTTCCCTGCAGCAGCTCTGCCAGCAAGCTATCTCCACTTCAAGGAAAATGGATCTGCATTTTCTCCTCTTGTCTAATTTAAGATAAGTTCTCCGTCTTCATATCTGGTAAAACACAGGTGAGGCATGTGAAGCTTGCTCCCACTTTTCAGGAAGATTTTTGGTTGCAGAACACATGCTATGGATGGCTTCTGACTCTGACTTTTGTCTTACAGTCAATGCAGCTGAAAACAGACAGTGAAGCCCACTTTTTTAGGTTGTTCTCTTTGTTATTTTCTATTTATTCAACATGGGCAACATTGTCCATCCTGTAACATTTCTTAAAGGCAAAGGGAAAAAAAGCATGACAGTGATTCATGGACTCACAGCAAATTTCATTTGGAAGTCTTCATTTATTTGTTGACAAAAGGATCAAATTAAAAGCAACGGGGAAAGAATCAAGAAAAAAATATCTCTGGGGACTTTCTCCCCCCTCAGAATAAGAGGAGTGACTGTCCTTTCAATTTGCTACTTTGCTTTAGTGACTCCAGTAGATTTCTGCTAGCATAAGAGAGCTATTAATTAGCCCTGAAGATTTATTTTCCTCTGGAAGAATCCAATGCCTGGCTTCGTGCCAAAAGGGATGGGACACTTCTCTCCCTGGTGCTTGAATTCATCCCAGATACTGCTAGGCAATATTGAACATGGAGCTAGGAGGAATTCATAACTCCCCTGGGGTGGGAAAAGAGGAGAACACCTCAAGGAGCGATTCAGATCCAGGGGACAAACTCTCATCCCAGGATCTCTTGAGGGACAGAGCCCTTCTGAAATGCTTTAAGTGGCAGCATTTAGTACAAGTCGAGGTGTCTCAAAAACACTCAGAGAGGGCTTAGCTGAAGGGGCAGGCTGGGGAAAACAGTCTTTTTCAATGTGAGCTTTGTACAAAGCATAATTATCACTGCAAACGGATCAGTCCTGAGGTGCGGGGGTTGGGAGGACAGGCACTGCACTGGCTCAGCTCTCATGTTACTGGCTCCACAAGCAAATGTTGGCTGTGCTTGCAAAATAATTTGCCCTGCAAAAGGTTGCCTGCTAGCTCGATATCAGAGTGATGACAAAGTCCTGCCACTGAGCTGGCCTCCGTTCATCCTGTTAACTGGGGGGCTTTCTCCCCACAGAGCCGATGGCTGAGGTGGGAGGGAGCCAAGCTGCAAGCACAAGTGTAATGCTCCTTGGGAGGACCGTGCTCTCACCCGCACAGCCCAGCCCAGCCCAGCACACTGAGACAGGCTGTGTATGTACGTGCTGCTCATCAGCACATTTCAGTTTTCCCTCAGCATTGTAATCATTTCAAGATGGGATCAAAGGGCCTGGCAGTGCTAGTTGGCTCCTGCCCAGATTGCACATCTCTGTTTCCCATAAGGACCAGAGGGACTTCACGGTCATATCACAAGCTCATCTGGCCTGTACTCCTCCCAGACAGCACAAAGGCAAGGGACCATGTGTGACATTTTTGTTCCTTTTCCCCTGGAAGGTGATAAAACGTGCAGGTGCCAGGGCTGCCTCCCAGCACAGCTGGACAACCAGATGCTGCCTTCTCCAAAGTCTCCTGCCACACACTGGCTCAAACTTTGAGGTCCTGACAAGAGGCTTGCTTGGGGAGAGACAAGACTACCTGCTCTGATGCTGCTGCCTGGGGAGAGCTGGGGATCACAGCCCCGTGGTGTGGGGCTGGCCAGTGAAGAAGTGATGAAGTTCAGCAATGCCCACACAGCGCCAGCCCCACCACCACCTGTGCCTGGGCATGGCTCTCCATCCACAGCACTGGCACTGGGGCAGCGGTGGGCACTCAGGGCTCACACCCTGGAGGCACTGGGACCCACAAAATGGCAGAATAGAGGTGTCGGTCACAAGGCAAGCAGTGTTGGGGGCAAGGAGGAGAGGAAACGCCATCCTGTGACTGGGAGGAGCCTGGGCCTGTGCATGCCTCGGACATCAGGCACTGCTCCCGTCAGTGCTTTTAAAAGCGTATATACGTATCAGGGGAGGAGGATAAATATATATGCTTTGTATGAGAAAGACTAGACTATTTTTCTTGGAAATGAGACATGGAGGAGAGGAAGGCATATGAGGCCTATAAAATCTCAAATGCCCCTAAAAATGACAGGCAGGAAATGACCTGACACTTGGGGCTGACATAAACCAGAACTGGGTCCTCACTCCGTCTGCCACTGCATGATCAACATGCTGCCTCAAGGAACAAGCCCCAAATAACAAGACTCTGGTTCAAAAACCATCAGATTAACACAGGATGAGGTCGGTGGTGGCAATTAAAACTAATGTAAAAGCAACAAAACCTTCTTTAGATGTGTTGAGGAGGTGGCCCTACAGATGTCTTTTGTTACAACGTGAGGAGGAGAAAAAGTGCCTGAAAATATCTGTTCAAGACAGGAGGAACAGACAAAAAGCCTAGAATAAATGAGTAATTATGTTTTGTTTTGTTTTGTTTTTAAAAAAGAGTGCAACTGCTCCCAAAAATCTGGCTGCTGTGTGCTGGGTTACAGAGTCATACCAGAGAGACACAGAAGACTGTAACGTCCAGGATGAACTGGAGCTCCCGCAGAAGAAGGGAACTATAAAGGGCATTGATCCTCTACTCAGTGAGTTAAGAGGCCCTGACAGCTTGGCTGATATCTCGGGTTTCCTCTTCTGCCCTGCCCATCTTCCTCCTTGGAGGATTTAAGTTCGTTTCTCATTTTCCAAAATAATGAACAGGCTGGACAGACAGCCTCCCCTCTGTTTGCAGGGGTGCTGCAGGACACAGGCTGGTAATGGCTGGGGCTGCTGAGACTTCTCTGCTTGTTTGTGCCTCCCCAAACTGAGTTGGGACACAGAGACTCAGCTATGCTAAAGAAAATGACTAGAAGCTGTCTTCTTCCCATTGCTATAGCCCTTCTATCTTTGAAGGAAAACTGGAAGGCAAGTGGCAGATGGAGCTAAAGGCTGGGAGAATATCATTTTTATCATTCTGGTGCACCAGAAGCTGACCTCCTGATTTCAAAGATTTGGGTAGTGACAAAAATGTGTAGGACCAGTGGTGTTTTGCCCCAGGGGCTCTGAGAGGAGGCTAGAAGGGCTCAAGTTGCTGGCTTTGGGTCAGGCAGGACTGTGATTCGGTGGTAGGTTGAGAAGGAGAGACAGAAATATCAAGAAGTGGAGAACCAGGTGGGAAGATGAGGCACAGCAAGGCTTCTGCCACCAACCATTGGAAAGGCAGTTGAAATCCACCTTCTGTTTGTAACACTATTGACACATACTGGAGGAGGCTCCTAATGCATAATCCAAGGCTTTAACTAGATGAAAGGCTGGAGACTTCAGGAGCAAACCTGCCCTTGTGCTTTTCTGATTCCAAGGGTTACTGCAGCACAGCAACAAATCAAATGCTCATCACCCCAGTTGCTTTCACCACAGGGTGAAATACAGAAGAAGCAGGGCCATTGTTTGGCCGTGGCCAGCTATGCCACCAAAACCAGTGGCCAGGTTGCCAGCTTAACCCTTCCTTCAAGGCCCAGCTCCTGAAGGCAGCTGAGGTTTTTATCCATAGCCACCTTCTTCATTGGGGCATGCAGAAACAGGATTGTAATTAGGTTCCAGCACAATAGATCATAGAATCGTTTCAGCTGGAAGAGACCTTTAAGATCATTGAGTCTAGCCTCCGTCACAGCCCTACCAACCACTAGACCATTCCCCTAAGTGCAACAGATCTTTTTCCTAATAGGTAAAAAAAAACTCCAACAAAACCAACAAACAAAAAAAAGATAGCCTTGGGTTTTTCCAAAGGTGAAGTTATTGCACTGGATACACCAAGAATAAACCCACACATGCAAAAAAAGGTGCCTTTTTCATTTGTTAATACAAGGAGCTAGCAGATTAAAATGCGACATGAAGCAAGGTAAATGTATTCCCAATATGTTTGCAGTTTGGATCTCTAACAAAGCAATGTACCTCTTCTTGCAGTGAAGAAAAAGCCAGGGAGAGAAATATTTCCAGCACTAAGCTGCTTTATGTGCTTTGGCTGAGCAAAGAAAGGCCTAGTTTGTAGCCTGCTGTTCAGTACCAGCTCATTTCTAAGGCTCTGACTCACTCGGGGTGCAGCAGCCGTGTACGCTGTTTACTGAACTGCCACAAAACTCTGTGTGGCCCTTGTGGAGAGTATCCCATGTTTCGTGGTGGGGCAGGCAGAACATGCCTGCTGTGGCTGATTCATACCTGAAGCAAAGCAGAGGTACACAATGAAACTCAAAGGCATTGATGCATATCTGCTCCAAGAAGGACTTGAGTTATTTCTACAAGGGAATAGAAACCAGAAAACAATGCTTTCTCCTAAACACAGCTACTGGAGGTGCAGCTGGACCAGGTTCACCTTTTCCAGAAGCATGACATTAGAAAAAGAACTGGGTTGAAGTCAGGCAGGGAGGGAGGCAGGCTTAAGTAGCAGGCTGTGCTCTGAGAGGCTGGCTCAAGAGACTAAACGAGGCGGTAATTAGGGAAAGGGCCAGTTCTGAGGATGCCACACACAGTATTTTAAGAAGGTGAGTAGGAGTGCTTTTGTTGGAGCATGCACATGCACATACACATTCTCTTTGGAAGGACAGTAAGTCCTGGCAAAAAAACAGGCTGGCAGTATGTGTCTTGAGAACTGGACGTATGTCAGTCATTTAAAGGCTATGCCAGTAGCTTACCTGGTCATTTTGGGATGTTTGATGCCTGCTGCTCCTCTGCTGGCACTGCAGGGGTGCTACACAGATGGTAAGGTGTGAAGGTGTCTGCAGCTCTTGAGCTCCATGTGATGTAGCAGTGATTGCCTGGTGATGTGGCCCTCCACAGGGCTTCAGAGCCACTGCTGCCACCTCAGTGGCCCGGAGCCCATCTGGCAGCTCCCACACACACACCTGCCTTCTGCCCCTGGTGACACATGGCACGCAGCCATCTTGCCTAGGAGCACTGCTCTCCTTCCTACCTCTGCAGAGGGCATCAAGCTGAAAATGCAAAGTCATCCCTTCCTAAACAAGGCTTGAGGAACTCTGCAACCCAGAAGCTGAGATTCTTATTTTAAAAAGAAACCACTTGAAAATGACCAACTGGCACTAAATATCCTGGACTCGAGGGGCTGCTCATGGTGACACAACGTATCACCTCTCAAAACGGGCTGTCGGGAATTTGAAACACTGCCAATTAAATACTGAGCATGAGTTTGGGGAGGACTTTCCAAAAGACTGCTTTGAGCAAATGACAGCCTCCACATAGAAGACACAACTTCATTTTCAACTACAGTTCTCAATACTCCAGGGCTTTTCTTCATTATCTCTCAGCCTTTTAAAATCCAGTTTCCAGCTTATTTATTTGCCATTATTCAATATTTTCATCAGTGTTAACCAAACTCAGGGAGCATTTGCAGTTTCAGTGTGGATTAAGCCTTTATTCCTCATTGTTTGAAATGCATGAAAGTCAACTGAGTTGTTTTGTTTGATGTTCTCCGTGGCACGGTGAATTCTGTGCTGGTAGGACTGTAAGTGGGACACGTCGTTCATGAATTACTAATCCCTGTCACTCACATTTTCTGGGGAACACATACTATATTTAGCCTTTGTACTTGTAAAAACAAAGCTGGAGAACTCTGAAGCTATTTTTCTCATTAGGAGTCTTTAGAATATTCCCTAAAAAAATGGCAAGATAATTCAGTCACCAAGAGTAAGTGCAATTCATTAACCATGGTGGGAATCAGACCCTTGAATTGAGAGGCTAATTAAGATAATTAGATCTAAAGCCTGAAAGGAAACTATTCAGACATTTCTTACAATCTCATTTATGCTTATATAAATCTGGACCAACTCCACTGTCGTTTTCTGGATGTATATCCAGTAATTGAAAGTAACTGAAACCACTATGAAGCTCTTCTGAGCTCTCAGTATCAGCAAAAAGCATTGAAGTAAAACAATTAACAGATAGGCTGTCTTTAACTTCCAGATGAACTTAACATCACAATGCTCTTCTTTCCAAAGGCACTTTGGAATACTTATTAAAAAAGAAACTCAAAAGCTTGATGAATTTAGAGGCCCTTCATCAGTTTAAAGAGCTGCCAACTTCTACAACATTAGTGAATGAAGAGAGTTGAAACATTTCAGTAGCAACCACTGCCTCTTCCAGGAGAGACATTATTTTCAGTCTGTGGCTTTGCAACGGACAGAACTTTCTCCTCTGCTGTTTCTTGTGTCTGCCAACTGCCCCAAGACCACTCTGTAGTTAAAAAACCACTGAATAAATGCAGTACACAATCCAAGCAGGAAAGTGGACAAAGTCAGTGGGGGATTCAAATGTGCATAAATGTGGATTTTAACAGTGCTCATCTATGAGCAATCATGAAGAAGATGGGCCTTTCTTGGCCTGTATTTAGTAGGGAGCGTTTGGCAGATTTCTGCCTGTGTGACACACTCTTCCCCCTCCTAGCCCATCCCATCAGCGATATTAGCTGTGGGCAGAGCTGTGCCAGTGCGTGTCACAGAGAACTAATATGAATTGAAAGGCTGCCTGTGTAGATAGCTATGAAACACCGAGCCCTGCAGTCTGCCTTTCTCTTACATCCAAAAATCTAGACTTACTGTGTAATTCTTGTGAGAAATAGGGAGAGCTCTGACCCAGATGGCTTATGACAAATCCAGGGGGCACATAATCTCACATCTAAAATCTAGAGACAAGCAGGGATTAAAAAACCTGAAAATCCAAACCCTGTCTATCACCACAAGTACTGTGTCATTCCATACTTTGGAGCTGGTTTTCCTCTCAATCTCAAAGAACTGAAGGAACCAGGAGAAAGAAGCAGCCTAGAGGAGACCAGATGCTTTGGTGAGAGCTGACAGAAAGCAGTTTGCAAAAATAGATAAAAAACAAAGGAGGAAGAGGACAGGAAGAAGGGCACCAGAAGACAACGGCAGGACTACTAGTTCAGACCAAGGAGCTCTCCAGTCCTTTAACTCTTGGATGACACCTCCCAGGTAAACGCCTGCAACGTCTCTCGAGACTCATGGTTCCTCCCTCATTTGGTGACATTTCAAACAGACCAACAAATTTGAGGAGCATGTACAACCTTTACCTGGTCTCCCATCTCTGGGATAGGAAGAAGGGCCTCCAGGGAATGAGAAAAGAAAGAGGCTTTCTTTAATCTAAGGTAAGAAAGAGGTAGAGGGGAGCTCAGTTCATTCCATACAAATGTGCCTAACTGTTTTTGCATAAGGCAGTGAAGAGGATCCAGGACACCTGAAGCTGATTTGCCATCTGAGGTCAACATCTGTTCTCATTATCAACATGAGCTGTTGTTTCTTTTCAAGATTCTGTTCTTTGGCAAGCTCTGCAGCGCCAGGCGCCGCAGCCAGCAGGAGCCTGCTGGCCTCGGTGTGCCACGGCCGTGCTGGCACGTCACCCTGGGCACACAGCCATTTCTGGCTGCTGCAGCTCCGGCAGCTCAGCGGGAACCGGGAACCACTGCCCGGCACACAGAGTGTACCCTTGGCTCACTAAGTAAGCACAGTGCTCGCAAGAAAACCCCAGACAAATGCAAACAGGCCCCAATCCCCGACTCCTATTCCTGTTTCATGTCACTTACAGCCTGGATGCAGATTTGTGGAGTCAATGTGAGTACTTCATCAGCTCTGCCAAGCTGAGCATCAGCCCCTCCCATCCATCCTTTGCTCATAAACCTGAACCTTTCTAAGCTCTGTCCTGCAGGAATTCATGTTCCATAGAATATTCTGAATTTTGGAAATAAGTTAATGAAACTTAAACCCTAGAATAGGTCTGTGGCTCACAAAACATGCAGGGGAGTTCAAGCTCCAGGACTGCACAGTCCTTATCTATTCCATTTGTACTCTGGGATTTAATTTTTTTATGTATTAGGGCAAACCACTGCAAGTGGTTTCTTTCAGCAGGCAGCAAAGCAAAGCAGCTTTCCAGCTCTGCACAACAGGGCTTGAGACCAGTCTGCCCCTCCTCCATGGCAAAACACACAAAAAAGGTCCCCATCTTTCCCAGTTCCATCAATGCTCTGACGTTTAATGTCACCCACACACTGCTGTGGTTGTAGTTCTCCAATCAATCTCCTTTGAAGCAGCAGTCAGATTTTAGCCCAAATCTGCTGCTTGTTTTATGGAACACAGTATGCATCAGCCTCTTCATTAAAAGAAAATTGGGGTTTCAGTTGCTAATAGCACATGATTCAGTTCTCTCTGACATTCCCATATAACCCTCAGGATAATCAGTCAGCTTTTTAATACAGTCACAGAATCACAGAATCTTAAGAGTTGAAAGGGACTTTGAAAGACCATCTAGTCCAATCCTCCTGCCAGAGCAGGACCACCTAGAGTAGGTCACACAGGAACTTGTCCAGGTGGATTCTGAATGTCTCCAGAGAAAGAGACTCAACAAATCATCTAAGCAGCCTGGTCCAGTGCCCTGTCACCCTCACAGTGAAGCAACTGTTCCTTGTATCTCTTTGGAACCTCTTGTGTTCCAGCTTGTACCCACTGCCCCTTGTCCTATCATTCGACATCATTGAGAAGAGCCTGGCTCAATCCTCCTGGCACTCACCCTTTACGTATTTGTAAACATTAGTGAGGTCACTCCTCAGTCCCCAACTTAAATCATCTCTCATAGACAAAAGAAAAAAGTTGCTTTTGGGATAAAATCTGAGCCAAATTGCTTCCTTCTGCTGTGTATATTAAGGCAGATGTATTGAAATTTAAATACTGTAGAATTGGATCCCAGACCACAGGTTATCTTATTCTAACGGTTTGGATTGGACTTATTGATGGTGTAAACACAAAGTTTCTACACTTTGGAGGGGGGGGAAAAGTGATTTCAGATATCTAAGGTGAAAGCAGCAAAATTTCACAGATAAATGAGAAGTATGCAGGTGTTGCACTCATTGTTTTAATGGCAGTAATAAAACAGACTATTTCATGAAGATTATTAAAGTTTAGTAGTCAAAGGAGAATCCCAAGACTTTAACTGTGCTGGTGATTAACAGAAGCACACTTTGGAATTCTGTGACAAGCATAACCCACTTAATGGGCTCTGTCTCTCGCTGTTTTGCTCTAATACAATAATCCAGTGTTACATGGATAGTGTGCCACACACATGGGCTGCTTCCCCAAAAATCAGACCTGGACTTGGGGTAAGGAACTAAGACGTTAAAAATGTGGCTGCACAGCGTGCAACATTTGACTGGGAGAGTTAATGTTCTAGTAGCTGGTACAGGTCTGTGTTTTGGATTTGTGCTGAAGAGGGTGTTGATAACCAAGGGATGTTTTGGTTACTGCTGAGCAGTACTTGCAGAGCGAAGGCCTTTTCTGCTTCTCACCTCATACCACGAGCAGGTTGAGGGTGCATCAGAAGCTGGGAGGGGACACAGCTGGGACAGTTGACCCCAACTGATCAAAACGATATCCCAGACCATGTGGTATTATGCTCAGCATATAAAGCTGGGAGAAGCAGGAGGAAGAGAGGACATCTGAAGCGATGATGTTTGTTTTCCTCAGTAATTGTTAGATGTGACAGAGCCCTGTTGCTCTGGAGATGGCTGAACACCTGCCTGCCCATGGGAAGTGATGAACCAGTTCCTTGTTTAGTTCTGCTCGTGTGCAGCTCTTTCTTTACCTATTAAACTGTCTTTATCTCACCCCATGAGTTTTCTGTTGATTTTTCTGATTCTCTCTCCCACTTCATCACTGGGGAGGGGGTGAGGGAACGGCTGTGTGGGTCTGAGTTACCATCTGGGGTTAAACCATGACAACAGGAAAAAGTGAAAGCTTCCCATGCAGTGGTTTTCCATACACTTTCCTCCATTGGTATTAGTAGAGAGAGCTTGTGCCAGGCTGTATGACAAGACTCCTAATCAGCTTGGTATAGAGAAGGTCATGTAATTGGTGACCATTATACTACACTCCCTCCCTGCTAGAGCTTTGGACTGTCATGGAGGCCAAGGAAATGCAGTCACACAGCCACAAAGATGCTGTGTGGTGCCTTTGACATCAGTGTCCCACTGATTAGCTTTCCAAAAGCAAGGTTATTCTTGGCTGTGAACACTGGCATCTTTAGATGGTGCGCATGAAGGTTTAGATAAAAGAGCAAACAGGCACTGAACCTGCTCTTTCTGGTGTTTCTTTGGGCGGCTTGCAGGCAAATTGTGGTGCTGTTGGACACCTGGACCACCTCAACCTTGGCAAGGGACTGAACTCACTGTTACCTCTCCTGGCTGGGCTAGGCCAGATATTCTGGTCACTACTTGTTCCAAGCGGCTTGAAGTTCAGGTCACGTGCAACGGCTCAGGGAAACACAGGAACAAATATGAGGCTGCATCGAGGGAAAGGCGGGGGCTTGTTAAAACCACTGCATTTCAAACATTCCACCACACTACAGGCAGAAATCCTTCATACGTGAGGGGGCTTTTCTCACATTAGAACGGAAAGGAACATAGGAAATGGTGTCTGCTTCCTTATTAATGTCTCAGTTTTTCTACAGTAGTCAGAGGTAAAAGAACAAAATCTACAATATCCACAACCCTGGCAGAAAGAGCTTTCCACACTTTATGAAAAGGTAACTGAGACACTGAGAGGACGTCCAATATATTGGTGAGGTTTTTTTTTTTAACACACAATGATTGCATTTGCATCCCTCTTTGAATTCCCAGAGATTTAAAGCACTGCCTGAAACCTTTATGAAGCCCACTACTATCTCATGATGAAAAATTAATCACACGGGCATTAAGTGACTTACTCCAGGCTTGGCAGTAAATCAGTGCCAGCGATGACAAAACCCTGAGGTCTTAACCTCTGCCTCCTCCTCCAGCTGCTGTCTTTACCCCATGATATTCAACAGCTATTCCTGCAGAAAACCAACTGTTGGTTACTTATTTTTACAAGAAATGTAGGTTGCTGCATTACTGTTGCAGCAACTAATTATACCTAATAGCAGCAAATTAATTACACAGTGATACTGTCCAACTATAAAATCATCCTGGAAATGTATGGTAAACAAACCCCATTTTAGGATAATGCAGTCTCCATCAAGTCGTAAGATATTAATCCTGAGCTGTTTGTTACTGCGAGAAGTCTGGAAAGTCCTTGGCGTTTGCCTTCTTTAAATGGAATATTCATGTCTGCTGTTCTCTACTGAATCATTCAATTACTCTTACCATACAGTAATTTTTTTAACAGGGTGATTAAAATATAAGTAGTAAGGCAAAAAAACTCTCGCATCTGAGATTGTAACAAAACGTGACAGCTCTCAGCCTTGAGAAAAAAAATATGCACAAACAATGGCCAGTGTCACGTGGCACATCAGAACCGTGCAAGGGAGGGAGATTAGCCAGGGAAAATACATGTCATATGATGGAAACTAAAGGAAGGTACACACACCTTCCCACAGATGTGGGTGTTTTTACAAGTGGAACAAATTCATTCCAAGCTCAAAGCTGGAGCACTTAGAAAGCTCAGGATGACAAGTGCAGCTAGCATTTATTCTACCTTCTGACGTGAACACCCACTCACTCTGACAACAGGAATCCAGAGGGAACAACGACGAGAAATTAACTTCTCTGCATTTCAATACAGATTTGGGCTTTGTTATAAACCTGAGCAGTGCCAAAAGGTACAGGAAAATTGTTAAAAAGCTGTACAGTTTATGACATATTAAACGCAGTTTGCAAATGCTGCTGGTTCAGGACCCAGTCCTAACGTCGGGCATACACTGTTATAAAACTTCAGAAGACAAAACGCATTGTTTTTCTCCAGAGGTTCACAGTAACAGATCTCAAAGATATCTGTATATGTTTGACACATTTTTTTAATCATATTTTGGTGTTTGCAGTTAAAATGTTACGGCTAAAGTCGGGCAGTTACTGAATCAAGAAATAGTTTTAAAAATCAGACATGAACTGTATTTAGAAAACCCCATGGACAACACACAATCAATGGTGAAAACTCAAACACGTTAAATACAACAGCAAGAGAACAATCTATGATCTTGCTCATGTGTTCAATCATCTTTGATCATCACTGATCATCTTCTGCTCCAAATTACTAGGTAATTAATTTTAATGGCCTGGTACTCAGTAAATTCAGTATCTTCTGTTTCAAATCACTTGGATACATTTGGGTTAAAGGTCTGGGGTCTGAAAATGCATAAGTGGAAACCTGCTCTTTTCACTGGGAGTGAACTCATTTTGTGGCTGTGAACACTGGTTATTAAACAAAATAACCACCAATATGAGATTGGCATTTGAGATGCTGGAAATCCATGATTTTTACAATGAGTGTTTCTCTTGAAACTTCTCAGTCTTATGAGAAGTCAGAACTATACAAGAAAATTAGTTTTCCTCTACGATTCAATGAGGCTAAAAGCACTCAACTATTGTTGTATTTCACCATGAAAAACAAGATTAGAGGTCCTAGGAGGGCTTTCTGTGCTTTAACACTAAATTTAGATGAATTATCTAAAGCCTAGCAAGTGGCAAATTTATCAGATGATGATTTATGCCTTTAACAGAGTTTACCCAATTATTTTCAAAGCAGTGAACCCAGCAGTTTCCCATTACAATCGTGCCTTATCCACTATATGACCTGAACCATGAACCCGCACAGTACTCCCTCAGCACATGTCAGCACCAACAGCCAAAGCCCCGAGCCTCTCTCCACGCAGGCCAGGGAGGAAAACACAGTGTTATTGATGACTCCAGTCTGTACCTTGGAAGTACCAAAGGATCAAAGCACATTCCAGAGGCTCAGGCCAGTGAGGGAAGGATGTGCTATCTAAATAAATGGGGTCCACACCCAGTAATTTCTGCACCCATCCCCACACTCAGCTTCAGGAACAGAAATGGGAATCGTTATCTCAGGCTGCTGCAAGATTACTGCCCAGATTGCCTTGGGATAGGCAGACAGGCTGTCTCCACAGCTTCTAGGGATTTTCAAGGTAGCTACTCTCCTACATCAGCACAGGAGAAAATCAGTTTCATGGATTATTATTTTTGTACATTTGGCAACTATCTTTTGCCTGTCTTCTACGGGAGAGCACAACTTAGTATCTTCCCTTTGCTCCTGCATCTTCAGGCAGGTACGTGTAGAAGCTGGGGCTGCTTCTTCCCATTCATGTACCTGAGACTCTATATCCTTCCATGTGACAGTCATTTTCTGTGCTCTATTCATCATTCAGCTTGCATCTTTCCCCTTCTCTTCCTTTTGAACTGCATCTTATCTCGTTTTCTCTTATTCTTGTCTCTCCACCCACACAACCACGGAGTTATTACTGTATGACGCTGTCTCACGAACTCTACAGTCAAGCAGAAAGCAGAAGCAATGAAACAGGGGAAGAAAACTTCCTGATTTTTACTTAATTACAGATTGGGTCCTCTTCATAGATCCAAGCCATGGATCTGCTGCAACTCTTGGGATTATGGCCAAGGTGGCAAACTTTTGCAATAGAGGTGAGTCCTAGAACTAACTGGTGCTGATTAACACTTGATGATAACCACCAAAGCTTAAAAAGTATCTCACTGAAAAATTCCGCAAGGTGATAAAAATGCCTCAGATTACAGAGAAAGAACTTTCAGATAATTGCTGCATTGTAAGCACTTGCTGTTTGGAACCCTCACAAACCCTATATCCTAGCTTGCAAGGTTTGCTGAGCTGCCCAAGTTCATCTATAAACATCACAGTAAGAAGAGTGGCACAGTAGGACCTCTCTTATATGTGACCAAGCAGCTTCTGGTTTTTTTTCAGGGTCTAGGTGTCATCAGAGTGAACAGCCCAGCAGCACAGTATTTCAGAGACCCAAGCCAGGAAGTAAAGGGTTTACGTCCAGATTTTTTTTGCTCCCTGGTTTGCATCTCCTAGCTCTCTCAGCAGAGAACTGTGCTCCCACCAGTGAAGCAAAGGGATTGCAAAGAATCTCAACTAAAGAAAAGGTCAATCGTACAAAACAAAGGCTAAACAAGGTATCTTCTCTGATTTGTTTTCTGAAAACAACTGAACTGCTTGGCCAATGTTGTCCAAATAAGTCAGCAAAAAGCGGTCACTCTTTGTACAGTGTTGGGAGAGAGCATCCAGGCTGAAGGACAAATGCCACAACCTGACTTTCAAAAAGGGAACTGCTACTCCTTAGTAAAACCCCTCTTTAGAGTTCCACAGTTCTAACCTTTCAGATGTGCAAGTGATGAGGAAAGGTTCCACATACACAAATCCAGAAATTGCTCTATGAATTAAAAACCCACTAGTGATACTGAAAAGACAGATTTCTTGAAGCCACACGTACCACCAAAGCTTAACAGGGAGGCAACAGGTCACTGCTAGAGAGCGAGGGCTGAGCTACCCCAGTACTGACAGGAATGGCAGCAGCAGTCCTGCAGCAGCGCACCTGTACTCCTAACACAAGTACTTTAAAAAACCCTCATGCCAATAATCATCTCCATTACAGGCAACACTGACAACAGATCATTCTTCTTTTTTTGCAGCACTATGTAACTGTTGTTTTTTCAGTACTGCATTGGCAATCAAGAGCCTCAGAGTATTTCTACTCTTAGGAAACAGATCCTGTAAGGTTTATTTGTCCTGTGAATATAATCCAGCAGTTTCTACAGTGACTTTCATTGCTCCAAAGGCCTAAACGTAATCCTCATGCATGCCACCAGACACATATCAAATCTAACCTTAAAATCTCAACAGATGCAGCTCTCATCTGGAGCTGCCTTTTCCCCACATAGACAGAGAAATCCCTGCCATGTGTTCACTCCCCGCATTCACATTTTAAGGTAATATTTAATCACATGCTTAGCCTGGGAAAAAGACACCCACTGAAAGTAGGTCACGATTATTATCAAAACAAAGACCACCCTGTCGGATTGCTTTACTCGGAATCTCAGAATAAGAACAGGTTGGAGATTCTGTTCTGTAAAATAAGACTCTTTAAAAATACCTTAAATGGAAATACTGTGTTTTCCAGTGAGTTCTGCTTTAGGTGGCTTAAGACACAGCCACACAGGAGGCAGTATTACTGATGTGCCCTTAATCCCGCACTGAACGCAAGCCTCCGTAGAACTGTTCTTTTCTCTGTGGCTGATTTCAGGAGACACAAACTGTTTGCTGAACCAGCAGGAATGGTTTTCCTCTGGAAAACTATTTTACATCCTTTTTGCCAGAACTGTTTTTAAAAATCAGTGCACTGCTCCATCTACCACAGGAATAAGCATTGCTTTCAAAGTCTGGTGTTCTAGAGAACCCTTTAATAAAGAAGGAGCCACTACACATTAAAACTATTACACTTTTGCTATCATTATTTTTAGCTTTGGAATGTTAAAATTAAAATTCTTATCCTGAAAGCAATTACTAATTTAATATTCTCAGAAAGAAGTAATTGGTATAATCCTAAATCCAAACATCTATTTCTAGTCTCATCAGCAGAATACAAACGATGCCTCACACAAAATGATAATCGTGTTAATTACAGCCAATGCATTTCCAAAGCTACTGGTTATAAACTCAGACGTTACTCTCTTGATTTGTTCAGCCTTAATAGTAATAATGTGATAAACGGTATAGTAAATAGAGCAAGTGTTTAATCTTTGGGTGTAGTGCTAACAAAGAATAAAAAGCCTTAGATTTCAAGATAAAGAGATTTTTGCAACTGAACATTTAAAGTAGTTTCTCTCTTAATGTGAGGCTTAAAAGAACCTTGTCAAATAAATACACAAGGGGATAGACTAATGTAAACAAGCATAGAAATAAATTTAGCAATGAAAAATGGAAGTCTCTACTGATAATGGCAGATTTGTTATATAACAGGACACAAATAAAGTACAGGCTCAGAGAAACACAATTCCAGTGAAGTCCAGGAGATACATGCAAGGGAGGAGTTTAATCTTCCTTAATCTTCTTACATGGTGTGACTAATCACCCACCTGTGAACTCTGAAAGGTGACTGTTGTAACAACGGAAACTATAACATTTACAGAATTACGCTGCTATACAGCTATACAGCTCCTGAACAAAACACTGCACTCCCCTACATCCTCTCACCAACGTGGTTGGGTAGTGATTAGTAATACCACAGAACACTCCTCTTGGTTGTGACTGGTTTCCATTAGTGAAACTCTCTGTTTACAGCTGCCCAAAAGCTAATGGTCAGTAACCAAACAGGCATGGATGAAAGAATAAGGCCATGTTTAGGATACATGATCTCCACTAGAGAAATGAAGCACTACCAGTTTGGTAAACAGAGAGCTGGTGGGAAGGTTCCGTGCAGGGAGCAGCAAGGGTGAGGCAGTGGGGAACAGAATAACAGAATGATAGGGTTGGAAGGGATCTTGAAAGATCATCCAACCTCCCTGCTTAAGTAGGTTCACCCAGATCAGGTCATAAAGGAATGTGTCCAGGTAGTGTGAAAACCTCCACAGAAGGAGATTCCACAACCTCCCTGGACAGCCTGTGCCAGGGCTCTGTCACTCTCACAATAAAGAAATTTCTCCTATTTTAGTGGAACTTCCTGTGTTCCAGCTTGTGCCTGTTATCCCTTGTCCTCTCACTGGGAACTACACAATAAACACTGGCCCCATCCTCTTGACATCTGACTTTTAGTTATTTTTAAGCACTGATAAGGTCCCCTTCTCAGTCTTCTCCAGGCTAAAAAGCCCCAACTTTAGCAGTCTCTTCTTATAAGAGAGATGTTCCAGTCCTCTGATCATCTTGGTAGCCCTGTGCTGGACTCTCTCCAGAAGTTCTCCATCACTCCTGAGCTGGGGAGTCCAGAAGTGGACACAGTACTCCAGATGAGGCCCGACCAGGGCAGAGAAGAGGAGGAGGAATGGCAGGCAGAGGAGCATGGAGGACTGGAAGCTGCCTCCACTCTGTCCCAGCACCTCTAAAAGTCTGTAGAGACTCGATCCCCACCCAAATCAACAAACAGGATCAGCGTGACCTTGTCACATAAACTGATTACTCCCATTCTCAAGAGCTGTATGCAGGATGGAGTTTCAATCTAGTCTCACTGTGCATCCCCACACGTCTTAAAACCTGTTGTTTCATTATTTCATCATCGTTTCATTTTTAAAAAAGAGAAACTACCTGTATGTGTGAATCAGTGA
This sequence comes from Urocolius indicus, assembly GCA_013401255.1. Classification (NCBI taxonomy): domain Eukaryota; kingdom Metazoa; phylum Chordata; class Aves; order Coliiformes; family Coliidae; genus Urocolius; species Urocolius indicus. Next base: position 99,923 of record WBNH01003627.1, on the reverse strand, counting down.
CCTGACAAATGGGATGACTTTGCTTAAAATAAACATCTGCTCCCTGTGGCTGGGGCGAGCACCTTCAAAATACTCTGACGGACTTCACATGGGGTAGAATGTAGGTTTGCTAAGGCCTGGAGAAAGAAGAGTTAAGCATCAAGATTTTCTAAACCCATTCTTTTAATTTTAGGCTATTGACACACTGGTATCCCTGTGCTTTACGTAGTATTTTGAGTTTTGACCTGAGTCCACGCACATGTCAACACATACCTGACTTTCACTTTGGGTGGAGGTCAATCCATATTTAGAAGTACAAAAACATTAGAATAGCACAAGATAAATCTCTGGAAGACAGTGGACGCAGAAAACCCCAAAGGCTGTTAGAACAGTAGCGCATGCTTGACCGTAGGCAGTTCTGAGCTAACACATTACCCTAAGCTGCCCCCAGTGAGCCCCTTGTCCCTGCTACTGCATCAAGAGGTCACTCTTGGAATCATCCAATGGCAAGTTACATGTTCAGAGCACATTAAAACTGGGGATAGCTGAAAGATGTCCTGAATAACTGCACACCCAAGGCTGACTGCACACCCAGGGCAGGACTGAAGTGAGTCGGACACCTTGTCAGCCACAGCCAGCACTGGAGCTGCAGCCCACAACTCAGGCTGTGCCGCTTCTTGGGGCTACAGGCTTTCTCCTAAAGAGCAGAGGGGAGAGCAGTGAACCTGGAATATATTCTAGGGTTAGGTCATGATTACACTTCCAGGCTAACTATGGAGAAGAATCCTAAAGGTAAGAGCTGAATCCAAAAGTAAGTCTGCTCCTCTCCACAAAGAGTGTGTGCCTTTTTTTTCTTTGCTTTTTTTGGTCCATATCTCAACAATGTACTTACGACTTAAGGGCTGGAAATCAAACAGCCATATGCTGAACAAGCATCCACCCCAGAGGAACATTCCTCTCCAAAGGAAAGGTTGGCTAGGTTCTCAATTCTCTACACAAAACAGTGAAAGGGTAGTTCAAAAGGGAAAACCGATCATTCACAAAATATAGGGAGGTCAGAGAAGTCACAGAAACCCAGTCTCTGACTTAATGAACCTTCCGAGTCAGGAAATTTCACCACAAACAGGTCACAAAGTTTTATGTAACTGTCATTTAAAAATTCTCCCTTGTATCTCTGGCATACAAAAAGAAGAGTTTTATAATTGTTAAAATTTGGGGATTTTTTTTTTTTTTCAGTAAAAATGACACCATTTAATCAACCAGAAGACTGTTCACATAGGAAGATATTTTTGCTTTAACCCCTTCCAAGAAACTGAAGTGAATCTGACAGTGTGCAGATGCACAAATGGTATCAAACTGTGTGAAATAATACAGCATTCTCTTTACCTGCCTTTAGAGAGCACCTTGCTTCAGCATACAAAAGCAGCTTCTGGAAGGGAACTTCTGGAGAGAGTCCAGCGCAGGGCCACCAAGATGATCAGCAGACTGGAGCATCTTCCTTATGAGGAAAGGCTGTGGAAACTGGGGCTGTTTAGCCTGGAAGTGGGATCTCATTAACACAAGCATGTAAAAGGTGGATGTCAAGAGAATGGGGTGAGGCTTTTTTCTGTAGCACCCAGTGTAAGGATATGGATAATGGGCACAAGCTGGAACACAAGAAGTTCCACTTCAACATAAGGAAAAGCCTCTTTACGGTACANTTTGGGGATTTTTTTTTTTTTTTCAGTAAAAATGACACCATTTAATCAACCAGAAGACTGTTCACATAGGAAGATATTTTTGCTTTAACCCCTTCCAAGAAACTGAAGTGAATCTGACAGTGTGCAGATGCACAAATGGTATCAAACTGTGTGAAATAATACAGCATTCTCTTTACCTGCCTTTAGAGAGCACCTTGCTTCAGCATACAAAAGCAGCTTCTGGAAGGGAACTTCTGGAGAGAGTCCAGCGCAGGGCCACCAAGATGATCAGCAGACTGGAGCATCTTCCTTATGAGGAAAGGCTGTGGAAACTGGGGCTGTTTAGCCTGGAAGTGGGATCTCATTAACACAAGCATGTAAAAGGTGGATGTCAAGAGAATGGGGTGAGGCTTTTTTCTGTAGCACCCAGTGTAAGGATATGGATAATGGGCACAAGCTGGAACACAAGAAGTTCCACTTCAACATAAGGAAAAGCCTCTTTACGGTACAGGACAGGGAGCCCTGTAACAGGCTGCCCAGTGGAGTTTCCTTCTCTGGAGGTTTTCAAAACCTGCCTGGACATGTTCCTGTCTTAAAGTTAATAGTTGTACCAAGTCATGCCATGTAATTCGCCAGGGCAAATGCCAGTCACTCACAATAGGAAATTTTTCTGAACTGTATTAGTTTGGCTGAAGCAAAGTCGAGGGAGGATAAAAATGCCTCATCTCACATCGGACAAGAAAATTCTTCATGGGGCTATACCTCTACCTGCCCCAACTCTGAACAGGCTAACAGATCGTTCCCATTACATTCAAAACCACAATATATACACACATTTTTTATTTAAAATAACATTCAATCCAGCCTGTTACGAAGCTTAGAAAAAAAACCATTGCTCTTAACTTGCAAGTTCAGTGGTTCATGTCATACTGGCATCTTTCAATATGCCAGGCAAACCCAGCTTGCATAAAAACCCAAACTGCCCCAAGAGGCAAAGTTTGCCCTCGGCTGGAAGGTACAGAGACTCCTCCGCCTGTGGACAGAGATGGCACTGCACATCTCCTGTTGAAATTGGTGACGCTGTCTCGTGTTTGAAACTTCAAGTTCCTGCTGTTCACAACCCACTTTTTCCCAGGTGTCAACTGGTCTGCCTTTTTCTTCTAAGAGGAAAGCAGGATGTTAGATCTCTGTGCCTAACGAGACCTCTCTTAGTCCCTGACACTGCATTTTGACACACATCCATTGGACACAAAAACACATAATGGAAAACATTCTTTATTAATAATTTCAGCAGTCATCTTCTGAGTCATGAGCCTCAGTTTTTTGCAATGGCCGCTTAATACCAATTATTAAATCTATGGAGAGTAGCTCTGTAACGCAATGAAGAACTGATACGACCAACTGGTATTTGCAATACACTAATTCTAAGCCCTTCTCATTCATAGGCAGTGGCTGGTTTTTTCTGAGTGCATTTATGGTTTTGAGATAGAATTCCCTAAAGCCGTTTCGCTCTGCTGTCCTGTGCAAGGACTTGGGCACACTTAGCAAAGCATCAGCAACAATATTAGACACAATGGTTATCTCTGGTTGCTGAAATTGTTTTGCATAGTACTGAATATAATAATGTAATAGGATTTCAAAGTAACCTCCTACTGGCAAAACCGATCCTGCTTCTATGAGGGAGTTGGAAGAGCTCCGTGCAAAACTTGCACAACTCTCTCTGTGTTTCAATGGAACTACATGGCAACTTGTTTTCTCTAGATGTTTGCCAACACCCGGGCAGCCACACACACCGGCGTTACATGCTGCTAATACAGCAGCACTGCACTTCTTTGGACTGTCCACAAGTGAATCACTATTACAGTTCTCGTGCACGACACACAGATGCTTGCCCTTTGCACATGGTTTCTGTGGGTCTCCTGAAGACCCATCTCCTTCAGCAGCAACACTGAATTCTTTGACGCCCAAGATGGGATTTGAGGGTATTTGCAAGTCTGTTTGCACACATGCTGGATTTTCACTTCCCTGCAGATCGGGGTCTATGACTTGTGTCTCCTTTTCATCCCTATGTGCTTCCAGATGATGTTCAGAAACGTGATTACTGTTACAAGAAACACGGTCTGCTTCAAGTTGCTTCTCAATAGCTGAAGAATGCCAACTGTCAACATCTGAGGCTTCATTCTGGCTTTCACCTTCTGCTTTGCATTCCTCCCTTCCATCAACTGTTTTAAAAAGCTGCTGCAGCATGGTAAACGCCCCTTGTAAAGCAGCAGCGTGCTCCTCGTTAACACCGTCCACTGGCCCGCAAAGAATGAGGCAATGGGGTTGGAAGGCGCACACGCTGGTGAAGCCAATGTGGGCACATCTCTCCGAGCCCAACAGCAAGGGCTGGCAAAACGTTGCCACGGCAGTGTCAGTGACTTCTCCCGGAACGTCGTCACCCAGAGCCGCGTGAGGCGAGACTCCTGTGATTTCGCAGATAAGGGCCATTTCTTCGGGCGACACGCACTCTACCACAGACACGCCGAACAGTCTGGCATAGTAGATAACGACTTCCTCTTGCTTCACGCTCGACAGTATCAGCTTCACGTTGCTGCTCCGCAAGTGTTTCATTAGGGCTTCTGTCCTCCCCGCCACCCAGCGCAGAGACGCCCGATACTGCCCCTCGGACTCGACGAGGAACTCGCCGCCGGGGGCCGAGAGGGCGGGCCGGAGGGGCCGGGCGACGAGCACGGCCCGCACGGGCCCTCGCGCCGGGCAGTAGACCGCGAAGTCCCTTCGGAGGACGATCCCGGGCAGGAGGCTGGAGCTGGCGGCGGGGAGGCCGGGCACAGCGACGTGCAGCCGCGCGAAGTGCCGCCCGAGGAGCCGCAGGGCGCGCGGGCGGCGCGCGGCGGGCG
>WBNH01003627.1:39067-94937 GCA_013401255.1 Urocolius indicus | reverse complement strand
CCTCCCGCCCCCCCCTTCGAGCCTGACGGAGAAAGAAAGAAAGAAAGTTAGTTTTCGAACACAACGGCCCCCGCAAAAAGTTGAGATGTTACATATGGCACAGACTTCGCAATTCTTTACATGGCTCGGCAAGAAACCGCTCAAGAAGGCACTGTTTACAATACCCGCCGAATCTTCTGCGATTTGAGAATACCCTTGAAATAATAACTGAAATAACAAAAAAAAATTAAAACTTACAGATGTACAGAATCCTCGTGATGTATTATTTACACAAACAGAGGCGAAGCGATAGCCTTTACAAAACACTGAACCCAAAGTCTGTTTCATAAACACCAGTCTAGCAAGAAAAGAAAAAGCCAAAGGCACAGGAGGGCAACAACCAAACAAAAAAAAAAAAAAAAGAAAGAAGAACCCGCCTTCACTATAGTTTATGGGATAACCTTTCAAGTAATTTGAGATTTAAGTGAGGGTGGGGGGGGTACAACCAGGCTCTCCCCTCATTAAATAACGTCAATTATTTAAAAGGAACCAATATGTGGAAATGCAAGAAACGTCATCCTCTGCTGAAACTGACACTTGCTGCGTTTCAGATGGCGTATTTACATTCTCGTACTGTCATCTGTACCTAACTAGGCAATCTGTACCTAAATGGCAAATTGAAGGCTTAGAATGCATTTGAAAAAAACAAAACAAACCAAAACCGAAACATCAAACCCACATGGCAACAACTTCTGAAAATATTTCCTGTACAAGAAAAAAAGCCCCAAACAAAAGATTTGTCAATCAAATGTGAAAATAAGTGCCGTTTTAAACTTTAAAAACTGGTAGGAGGCCAAAGCTCTCAAACATCTGCAAACTGTACAATCAATTTCTGTAACTATATGCAGAGCTCGGTCTTGAGTATGAAACATTCAAGATCAGCTACACGTCATGGTTAAATAGGACAACAGTGCTATGCTAAAGAAAAGGCTTCATACACATGCCTGTGACCAGCTGTACTGTACAAGCTGGACAGGAAATTCCCTTGTTGTATTCACATGAGGGAACACCATAAATTACCAGGGTTTGGATGTATTTATACAGTCAAGCAGAAGTCTGCAATTTCACTTTTGAAAAAGTTTTGTCACTATCCTTTACCTTCTTGGATCATCACTAGAACCACTTATACAACAGAATTAAACTCTTAAGAAATAATTAGAAAAGGAAAATAAACACAGGCGTTTTGTCTTGCTCTGTTCAAGCCTTCTACTTATTTGGAGCCGAGTGTGAATTTCAGAGGGGGAGTATCTGTTTAGTCTGACATTGCCCAGCACAGCGCTGCCAGATGGGTCAAATCCACACTTATTAATCCATGCAGTCGTGTAAAAATACATGCACAGACTGTGTTGTTAACTGATCTTGAATAGAAGTGATTATGACAGGGCAGAAGGACACTTCCATGTACAAGGAAGATAAAGGCTTCTAACTATCAGTCAAGAATTTCAGCACCACAAATTTAGCTGAGTATTATTTTAGGGGATTGAAGCTATTGCCCAAATTCACTCCTTTGCTCTTGTACTACTCTTACGTACAGAGTACGTTTAAAGGCTTGTCATGGATCTTAAGACACGTGAAGCTTTGACATCTGAACACAACAGCGAATGGCCAAGTTCCAGGCCAAGAGTGAAATTAATGCTGTAATATTCTGCTGTCTTTATGCTACTTGATAGATGGCTAGCTAACAACTTCAGGTTTCCATTTAGAGACTTAATTTGAGGATTTTTTTTTTTCCCCTTACATACAGACTTTCTACATCCACAAATTTGACCTCATCAGCTTATAGATATGATAGAAGTCCAATCAAGTTTGGTCTTGCCCACATATGCAAGATCACTCTGGCTGAGGTGTCCAGAAAATGATTCTAGACCAAACTGCGCTCATATGAAGCTGTATAAAATGAGCTGAAGTTGACTGCTTAAGCCAGAAACTTTTACCTAGCTGAGGCCCAAAGAAGGGAAAAGGTGAAAGAGAAGGGAGGTGTGTGAAGGAGTTGGCTACAGAAACACATGAGCTAGACTGATAAGCAACAAGCAAATGCACAAAATACTGGTGTGACTGATGTAGAACAGAAAGGCAGATCACCTGGAGAGAGTCAGGGGGGCTGCCCAAGGCAGAGAGATAACCGGGCCAAGGCAAAAAGCCAAATGTGACCTTTGAACTGTTCCACTGCCTGGGATGGATTGGATTTCTGAGAGGATCCTCTGGAAACAAACTCGTCTGCCCTTTGCTTTGTGCAGCTCATCCTCCTCTTGTCTTGGCTGAGACACTGGGAGGACCTTTATGGTACTACAGCCCCTTTTTGACTTGCTACGTGTGACTGGCATAAAGAATTCAGCAGATAGACAATGGACTATTTTTTTTTTTTGCTGAAATTTTACAAGTTCTATACATGCATCTGTTACTTCAAGTAGAAGTGTTACAAACCCTGTTTTTAAATGCAAACATTACCTTCACATGAATTTCTATGGCTACAGCATAAGGAACAGCTGCATCTGTTTTCTCTGTTTGGTAATATATACTACAGCAAGGAGGAATTTAACAAAGACTTAGGATTTCACTCATTTGTTTTGATATGAGTGTTGTTAGCCATCCCACCATTCCTGAAGACTTTCCACTTGTAAACACACTTGTTTTCATTTGCAAGCAAACCCATGATGGTGCCTGAATTCTGTTCTACACCGTCTGCCTTTTGGGAGGCCCAACTCGAGCTACATACTAAGCACACCGTTGCATCTTCACATTGTTTCAAAAGTAAGACTGCGTCCTGGCCTAAGCAGTTTGTCAGCTTACTGTGACATGGCCATACACAACTGTAGATCCAAAGCTGTAGATTTACCAAGACTTGCAAAAAAAAAAAAAAAAAATCTATAAATCCTTGATTTTTGCAGCTCATGAGAGAGTGGACCCAAACAGTACCTTTCCCAGATGCTGTACTGTTAAAAATGTGCTCAGTACAGTAGATGCAGGAATGTTTTTATGAAGAATCTGAAGTTTTAAAACTATAAAAATAAAACAGCAGGCTTACAAGCCACTAAAGTAGTTCAGGATAAAAAGGTCATATTTTCAAAACAAATCAAAGATATTACATTGCAGAATTCCCAAAGACTTCAGCTTTTTACTTGCCAATTCCTAACAGTCATGTTCTTTGTAAAATAACTTATTTGCCTGACCTTAAACAAAAGTTGACTTCCAAACACCCAATGCCATGTACAAAAACTGTTGGCTACTTCAAAAGTCCCTTTGTTACAAAAATGGTAAGTTTAAATGTAACAAAGTCTGCTCTTTTGTCATTCTATCATAACAGGAATCACATCCTACCTACAAGGTCTGACTGATGAATTCTCAACTTCATCTAATCTGTGGTGAAGATTCACCAGTACAGCATATGCCGCAATATAAAACACAAGGCTGATGTTGTATGTCTGCAAGACAGAGGCACACACCAGGAGCAAGAGTGTACTGGCACTTACACAAGTCTTACTTCAACTGGGTAGACAGGAGTATGATTCTGAACCATGGATGCTGAGGCAAAGTTCTGTAAGTTGTTGCTACAGGGCTCTTAAAGATTATATTGCATCATTTAAAGTCCCACTTAAAATATGGTCCCTGGAAACAGTTCAATCATTCCAGTTCAGAAAGACCCTTGTTCATACTTCCTATTTGAACAAGAAATTAACGATAAGCTGTAGCAGAACCACAAGTGAAATGAAGACATAGTGCTTAAACTGCAAGAAATGGTAGTCCGCAGGCGGCGAATTAGAAGTGACTCTATTTCGCAGAGCCATAATGTCCCTGTAAGACAGAAAATAATATCCTGTAAATTTCAATCTAGACAGTTTGGCGTTTTCTAGTGTGTTAGGACTCCCTACAGAGCCAGGTTTTGAGGAAAATTAATACACATCAATAAGCAATCAACTTGTAGAAAGAAAAGTAGTTTAAAGACATCAAGGCTCTGAAGCAGACATATACTAGCTTCAAGGAAAAAAAAGAAGCTGTAACATTATTATTCTCTAAACCATTTGAAAGCATTTTACTTAGTACTATACCTCTTAATGTCCTCTTGTGTTTCCTTTATAGATTCAATGGCACTCTGAAGTTCACCAAGGTCTGCCCCTTTTTTCCTTATTCTTGTATTAGGCTTCAGAAGTTGTGCTAAGAAAGAGACAAAAGCCAGATGTAGTTCACAGAAGTGATGCCTAAGTCAAGGAAGGAATGAACTAAACCAGTTGCAAAAATGAGGAGAAAATAGTTTCTAACTAAGCTTCTGTTGAAAACTAAAGCTTTATTTCAGTCACCTATAGCATAGGAGAGCAGCAAGTTAAGCACCTGAAATATCTTAAAATACTCACTGTATTGCTTAACTTCTGCAAGCATTATCAATAACAATCTGCCTTCTAGCAATATACTGACCTGTGAAGTAAAACAATTTATCATGTTTTAAGAAAGAAACAAGTTTACAAAAAATATTTTTTTTTCCCCTCAGATACTGAATATGTGCAGCACTTTAGCCTATCTACACAACATATAGATATTTAAAAGGACAGGAAAGTTTGTAATTAAAACCATGTGCCATTCTGAACTTTTTCCTTCTCCAGACCGTGCTTCACAGGTTGGATAGAACTGTGATCCAAAGCATGCATTATTTCTCAACACAAACATTGAGTAGGGATGTGTAGCTACAGAACCCTCTTTCACTGTCAAATAAACTCATTTTTTCTGTATGGGAATGGATCTTTTCCTACCTTCGCTCCCAGAGGAATCCTGGTTATCAGGCTCCGGGGACGAGAAACCACACTCTCCTTTCTTCTGATTGGCTGGCTTGCGTTTGATTTTTGGAACACTAACCTACAATTGATGAACTTATGAATTATTTCCAGACAACCACAACTGCAGCACAGCAAGACATTCTGATAGTAACAGAGAAATGCACAATATCTAATCCAAGTACAAGTTGAATTCTTCGATGTATAAGTGGCTTGAATATTGCTCATCTCCCCATCTAAGGGAAAACAGACAAACTGTTGAGTTCAGGTTTACATATTTTAAATTCATAGAATCATAGAATGGTAGGGGTTGGAAGGGACTTTTAGAGATCATCTAGTCTAAACTCCCTGCAGAAGCAGGTCAACCTAGATCAGGTTGCACAGGAACATTTCCAGGTGGGACAATCAAGTCCAATCAAGTCGTCTCTATCGCTTTGGACAACACAGACATCAAAGACTATGGGCTGGCTAAAGGACATTTTTGCAGGGCAACAGCCCATTGCTCTCAAGGCTTTGATGACCTTCCTACAGATAATGTAATATATACAAGTCCCTGGTTCTTGTGCATGCTGACAGAACTGGAACATACCATGGGTGTCCGGTGTCGAACTTTTGTTTGGATGGTGCCATCTTTTTCAAATTGGATCATATCATTCAAAGGGTCCCATGGTCTGGTACTAAACAAAATGAAATGGCTTGATTAATCCCACAGGAATTTAGGTAAATATTTTTCTGCTCAGAAAATACTTGGTATCAACAGATTAAAGCACTATACAAAAGTCAGACATGGAATAGGTGATCTTATCTTCCACCTATAGCCCAGACCCAACCCGAAGGGCCAAGAGAGACAAAAAAATTTTCACATCTAGGTCAAATCCTCAGCCATCTGTCAAGAGTGCAAGTTATTGTATTAACCAACAATATAATTATTAATTTATCTGGCTATTATTATGCATTTGTCAAACATGGACATGTGTTCTGCTTAATGCACAATTATTACTTTAGAACTTTAGAGAAATTCGGTGCAGGGACCACCTTGCAGGATAGGGTTCATGGACTATGCATCAGACCAATATGATCAATGCAGAAGCCCTTTATTTTAGCATTCAATCACATTACATATGTTATTCTTTTCTAAATACATGATGTGTTCTATTATGATTGGATAGCTCAGTCTACCATGCTCTGTTCACGCGCCTATTAGCAAAATATGATTTGTTAAGCTTAACTATGTTAGTATCTTGATAGTAGCAGTTTCTACATTCTTTTACCTAATTCCTTCTTTATCTAATTTCTATTCTAAGCTTACACCGTTTCTTTCCCACACACAGCTGCCTTCATATCTACATTCTAACAAGCAACTCCTTGACTATTCTTTAGGCCCATTGTTCACGGTCTGATATAGCCAAAGTCTGAGGCCTATATCTGAGGCCTGTGGCTGAGCCAAACACAGCTTACGGTTTCATATAACCGAAGTCTGGGTGGGCCACATGACCATTGTCCTTCAGGTACATTGCTACAATTAGAGGATTTTAAAAATTATTATTTATTATTTTGAACTGCTTTTTGGTTTTTTTTTCTTTCTTTTAAAAGATGCCTGGGAAGGAGAAGTTAAAAATCAGGTACCTCAAATCTACTTTTATCCCAAAGTGGCTAATGGTAATTAAGGCTGGTTTCAAGAGGCACTAATGAGCTACACGTGGATTATTTGTCCTGATTTTTTAAGAGTGCTTTACCAAATACAGGTAGATGTAGAGTTTTAATTTTTTTTTTTAAAAGAAGACATCTAGCTCATTGGAGAACAACAAGCAGCCAAAAAGCTAAGGCTCACACCCTCACTGATTACAGCCTTTTCAGGATAGAAATTGCAAATCAGCTGCATGCAGATAGTTCCAATGCATAGCTTTACTGAGGGCAGATTAAGCATGGATTTCCTTTCATCCCCTCCTGTGTGCCTTTTAAAACTCCTATAGCTGTTTCAGATGTTGTGAACACAGACCTGCATTTACATCTTAGCTTAACCTGACTTGAATTAAACGTCATCTAAGGTAACAGGGTAAGTACAAGGCATTGCTGTCCCAAAGGTCTTTTGTATCTATAATCCAGATGCCTAAATCCATAATCTGGATACTTTAACAAATGCCACAGCTTTCACAGTGACTGCTCTGTACATGGAACAGGTAGTGTAGGGTGCTGCCTCTCATTTTAACTGCAGAAAAGGGGACAAAAGTTTCTTCCAGGGACTGCTGATGGCACAGACTGCTTCCTAGCATGTGGTAACACTTCTGTGACGCATCCTTGAACCACAAGTGTCAAGGAGACAAGAAATAACACATATTAACAAGAAAGGTCTCAAAGCTGCAGAGTTTAACAGATTTCAAGGATAGTACTTTTCCTGATGGTTTTACACAGGGTTCAAAAATATGGGCAAGTCAATTCAGCTGGACTACTCATAACTCTTCCAAAAGCACTAGAAGGCTCAAACCAAGAGAGGGTGTTTCACAGAGCTTTTAGTCTAGATGGAGAATTCCCTGATGCGGGGAGTCTGCACAGACTCAAGAGGAAACCAAGGAAATTCATGGAAAAGAAATCTGTTGTGAGATGCTAAATACACAGAACGCATGCTTGGTTCCAGGAAACCTCCAAGTTGCACATTTGCTGGAGACTTCAGAATTCCTTAACTCAAAGTGTCTCATCTTTAGATATTTTACAGTCCCCGCAATATAAAAGCGTGCTGGGTATTGGAAAGGAATCAGCAGAATGTGTGTGTTCTGTAGAAACTATCATTGGTAAAGCCCTCAGCTCCAAGCTGACTTGCAAGCATTGGCAAGAACACAGAAGGCATCCCAGCAGTCAGACAGACAGACATGTCTTCGTCTTCTGATCCAGATCATCCAGAAAGAGATTCCCAGACACGCCTGTGTTCAGTGTGTATTTAACAGCTGAGCAGAGTCCTCTGGTTCTAGCACTCAAAATTGCTGTAAACCTGTACACCTTCTCAGAGTTACTCTAACAGATAAAATAGCTCAGTTGAACTAAGTACAGGCTTTACTGATTTCTGGACAGTAGATTTTCTGATTTCCAATTGTTATGCTAACATGTACCATATTTTCCAGTCAGGGAAAAATCTGTGTGGCTGCTCTGGTCAGTCTAGGGGCACTGGGAGAAAGGAGCACAATGCACCCCTAAGTGTCATGCCCAAGAAATCCTAGAACGTAGCACAGATTTGTTGAGGCACGTAACCATTAAGATAAAAAAAAAGCCCATTACAGTGGTTGCATGAAACAAGGTTTGCTGTACTGGCAATCACTGACATTTCAACACTAAAATGGCCAACACAGTTCAGCTAAAAAAAAAAGCATTTTAATTACAATACATAAATAAGAATATCAAGTATTGTTGCTTATTTCACGAGTTTGAAAGTAGCTAGATATTTGAGTTCTTTTGCTTCTGAAACCAGAAGTAAGAGGCTCAGCAACACCACCAAACATTTAACAAGCAGTTTTTGTTACAAGCGCTTCAGGACTCACTCAGCATATTTGTAGTGCCATTCTCCTGTGACAGAATCCTGATCGAACAGCTTGCACGTCCACTCTTCACCCTTAAGTTTCCTTTCTTTGGCACTTTTTCTCTGAGCTTCTTCCAGAACATATTTTTCTTGAGTAGCTTCTGTTTGGTCTTTATTATTTATTGCTCTTGTCACTTGTTGCCAAAGCCTGATGAACGAGTGATAGGGAGTGTTACAATCTGCTTGACAGAAGTAACTGCAAACATTTCCTTAATTATAGGCAAAGTAAATGGAGCAACCACTAAACAGAGTATTACCACATTGCAATGTGTGTTTTATCTATGTGTCCATCAAGGCTTTCCATGTTTTACAGCCCAATATCAGTAAACACAGGAGAAAAAGAAATGATAATTTGTTGTATTTGGAGAAGGTGAAGTTTTATTTTGTCAAATTAATTACACATGGTTCTCAAATAACTTACTTCTCTGACTCAAATTCACCCTGCTCTTCAAACTTCACTGTGTATCTAGGTAATCTTCGCTGCTTGATATCAGATGTTGGGTTCCAGAATACCTCTGAAACATCTGTCCTCTTGTCACTAATAGTAACTTCACTGTCCTGTAACATATAGAATTCAGTTAACTGTAATAATAGCAGAGTGCCAAAGTAACACAAAAGGGAAGAATAATCATTTTTTTTGGTAATGAGAATGTATTTTTCTTTGTGTGCGTGTAGTTAAGAATAACTACACATGCTAGCTTTAAAATACAATTTCTGCACTCTGTACTAATGCTAACTTGGAACAGAGATGCAATGGAACCCCTGCTATTCTATGATTACCTCCAAACAACAGCAGTACCACAGCCAGTACCACCTCACCAGAACCGAAACAAGTTTGAACGCTTCATGTTGGTGCCATATCTCTTCATAACACTAACACATATACTCAAATCACTTTTCAAGCTGAAGTGTATTTTCTTCACAAAATACTCAAACATACACAACTTTTCTACCTCTTAACAGTTGCCAGTAACGCTGTTGATTCTATACTTTGAGAACTAACTATAAAGATATGTTTTCTATAAAAGTGGTACTTAATCAACTCTTTTCTTTAAGCTTGAGTCTTTTTTTTTTTTTGGTAACTGAGTGCTATTTTCACCCATCTCTGCCAGGATTTATAAAATGCCATCACTTGCTACTTACCCAATGACCCTCCAAAATAGCAAGAACTTCTTTGCCAAGCTTAATTTTCCCTGATATTTGGTTAACACTGTCATTGTTACCCAAAAAAGGCTGCAAAACAAAAAGAAATGCTTTCATGTTTAACAGCAATTTATTTTTGCATTTACATTTAGTATTAAGGAAAAGTGAATTTAGGAAATGTGACATGAACAGCCCTGATGGCTTTATAATATTATAACTTCTACACACTTCATCTCCAAAACAAGTCTGAAACCATGGTACACTGTTCTCATGCTGTATTTTCTTAAAAGATTTGCTGAGCAAAAAACACTGTTGAAGAAATGTGAAAATAATGTGGAAAATAACGGAGAAAACAGTGATACAATGATAACTTGGAGAACCTGGTCATTTACTACACTAATTTCACTACTTTGCCAAAGACCATTTGTTACTAGAGATTAACTCTTGAAATAGCAACAACAAAAATGATTGCCAGGGATTTTCTTCAGCCTTTTTGACAGATTGCAAGTATATCCTGGGGGCTGATGAGGCAACTCCCAGGTCCTTCTATGCAGAGCTGCTCTCAGCAGAACAACCTCCTGCTTGTACTGAGGCATGGGGTTGTTCCTCCCCAGGTGCTCGACTCTACCCTTGTCCTTGTTAAAATGAAAATACCTCAGTTTCCAAAAAGACAATTCCATATTAAATCAGACATAATTAAGGAGTGATTTAATTTTCTTTTAAATTAACATTATTCCCATTCTCCTTCTCAGGCCCACAGCATTTACTAACCTTGAGTTTGAATTCAATTGTTGCACTGTAGCCAGTTTTCTCACAAGTGATGTTGACTGTTCCTCCGAGCTCTAAGGTCATTGTGCCATAAAGAATTCCTGCATGAGGAAAACAAACAAACAAAACACCCAGCTAAAATGAATGTTTGTAAGTGAACAAGACAAAAGATCTAAGTTCTTTGGGCACAGTTCCTAAAGTAAACATGTCTGTGTTGAAGGAAAAAAATCATCTTTTCCCATGACCTTTCCTAATGATAAGCACGATCTTTCTATGAAATGAGATAAACTAAACAGAAAACAAAAGGATGTAAGTGAATTAAAGATAAGCAGGAAAAACAGTTTAAGACATATCTGTTGCAGCATATGCTGCTGGCTTTAGCAAGGGTGGTATTTTGCCTTATTGGAGATGACCAGAGGAGGGAAGCTTTTGAGGTTAACATAGGAAAATATGACAAAGAATGCAAAAGAAAACTGCACCTGAACAGAAGCACAGGTGAAGACAACCACAGACAACCAATATAAGACAGCACTGACCATCTCCCTAAAGACTTTTGGAAGTACAAGGTTTACAATGCTGAGTACACTTCAATTTACCTCAGCTTAAATAGTCAACCTAGTTCTTCTTCCTGTTTGACTTACGTACGTTATGTGCTTTTTCATTGTTAAGTATTATTTTTATCACCAAAGCCATAAAAAAAATCCAATGTAATATGAAAACCATCCACAAAAAATGGAGTTCACCAAACTAAAATCAAGTTACCTAATTCTGCCAATTGATTTTCATGCATCTCAAATGAAAAAAACAATACAGTTGCTGACTACATGGCTTCTGAAAGAGAATTCTGGCAGAGGATATATGTGAGTAGGTAAATCTGAGTAAATAACAGTTTAAAAATCAGCAATTCTGCAATGAATTTTGTAACATTACTGACCTTCAGAAAGTCCAGATACTACTGACTTGTTTGCCATAGTGAAACTAAAGACTTTGAGGTGTAGATACCACGTTGCCTTTTATGTTTACAAGGGGAAATATTGGAAAAGTTTTAAAAAAAAAAAATCCAGGCAACTCAAACAGTAAATTACTGCCATGTAGTGACAGATAGCTAGCTACATGTATGCTCTTACTATTTATGAAAATCTTGTTCTGTGCCATAAAATAGATGATTGCTTAAACAACAATACTGATAAAATATGTGGAAGCCAAGAGCCAAAGTCGCCTATATTCAGAACACTGTTGTCAGATGACAAACTTGAATCGAACACAATATACTATTTAGAATACTAAACTTCTGTTCTCATCACTTTGCCATCTAGAGAATGAAAAAAACCCACTACCTTTGCAATGAGCATATGGCATCGTCATGACATAATCTTCTCCCCTATTTAGGAATGTTAGCCGTCCTTCTCCATCCAATATGGCAGATAATGAATTCCCTGAAAATCAAAGACAGAAAAGCACATTTCTCACCCTGCAAGACAACAGTCAACATTCTCCAATAACTGAGCAATAAAACTAAGAGCATCAGTAAATTTGGCATTATCTATCCTGTTTAGTGAAGCTACTAGAATTTTACACAGCAACTCCAACTAAAAATTATAAACCTCCAAATATCGGAATCAAAATTCGAAGACCCAGTAGCAAAAAAAACTGTAAGGAAAGGACCATTCAATCATCAAAACCACGATTCTTCTAACAGCACTCTCATACGAGGAAAGGCTGTGGGAACTGGGGCTGTTTAGTCTAGAGAAGACTGAGGAGGGATCTTATTAACATTTACAAATATCTGAAGGGTGAGTATCAGGAGTTGAGGTATCCTTTTTTTCTATTGTATCTGGCAATGTGACAAGGGGTAATGGGATGAAGATGGAACACAAAAAGTTCCATTTAAATAAAAGAAAAAACTATTTTACTGTTAGAGTGAAGGAGTCCTGGCACAGGCTGCCCAGAAGAGTTGTGGAGTCTCCTTCCTTGGAGGCTTCAAGACCCGCCTGGACCTGATCTAGGTGAACCTGCTTCTGCAGGGGGGTTGGACTAGATGATCTCTAAAGGTCCCTTCCAACCTCTACCACTCTATGATTCACAAAACATCGCTCATTTGCACTAATTTTACACTCTTCTATACAAGTATAACAACACCCGCCCCATTATTTACCATAGAATTTTGATTTGGCCAGAATGCTACCGCTAAGGCAAAAACCATCCTTGCGGTTGCTAACATAGAAGGCAGATATTGGAGGATGATGTGATACCTGTTGGAAAAAACAGACAGAAATATAAAAAAGACTATGCAAGATACTATAAAATTTAAGCTAATAATGACAGAATGCAAAATTCTAGTTGCACGTAACAGAATACCATTAATATATGTGACTATAATCTTTAGACATAAATATCAAGCAGACACTTACTGAATTTCAAGAGTCAGTAAAATCAGCATCTGACTTTTACTGAAAGAACAGAGAACAGAAATGCTGGAAATACCTTTCTCTCTGTCACTCTAAGTAGGTACACTTAAAAGACATCTGTAAGAAAACTATGCTCACCAGAAGAGCTGTTAGGTTATTGATCATACATTTAAATGCGCTGAAACTACCACATCAATTGTCTAGCACAAAAAAACCAATACATTTCTTTTTCTTGAAAATATTTGTGATGGTTATTGCAGCTACCTGTTCTGCAATGTAAAAAGTCTTGCTATTTGTCCTTGGATGAACCCACATGCAGCGAAAAGTCTCACCAAGTATAGGATTGTACGGCTTTTTCAGTCCCTAAACCAAAACAGAACAGAAAGTAACCATACAATGCAGGTACAGAACTCACAAAACATTTTCAGTCTGTCACTGAAGATAAGACACACAAAAATCAAAATCATAATACAAACGCTCAAGTACATCCTATTTGATTTCATCATTTGAATATTACGTTTAGGTACTTTGCTGTTTGTTCTAAAGAAATTGGCACAGGTTTAGTATATCTGCTAAACTATTCAAGGCTACATATAAAGACAAACAGAATATAAGGGTTTTTAGGAGAATTATTACAGACCTTTCATCTGAAGTTAGGTAGTAAGTACTTCCTTTTAACCCTGTTTCCCACCAAGATGACTATAAAGAATATTTAGCATAAAGCTAAAAGAAGTAGCGGAAATATCAGTCCTCCAACTGTAGGATGTTATCACTGATGGATGACAAACATAGAACTGGCACATCCCTAAGGCCTCAAACTAAACACATTAATGAAAGAGCAAATAAGATGTGAAAGGACACCTTTGGCTTTTTGTAGAATCCTGACAAATACCACTTCACTACTTTTTTCATGCGATTGTAAGCATTCTCTTCAAGGGCAGCTCTAAGAAACAAACAGAACATAGAGATCAAACACCAATGTTGTTTCAGTTTTAACATTCTATTAATCATAACATATAATGAATCTAGAAGTTGATGAAACCAAAAGTTTTTGTTTTGCAGTACTGTAAAAATTTCATTCATAGCATCAAATTTGAAGTTTTCAAATAATTGTCTGAACATAGAAATCAAACAGAAAACCAGAGATGGTGTTTCTATAATTGAGTCTGTTCTTTTTAACATTAAATTCTGTTCCATCCCCACTGAAGTTCTTCCATTTATAAGATTCTACTTAAGAGAAATGGCCTACTCATGCACAGAACTCAAGTTGCAAAGTATTTCAATTCAGTCTTTACTAGCTACATGTGAGCAGATAACTAAATGTGTGAACAGAACTTAACACTATATTAAAAAGGCTAACTGGTAGGGTGTTACCATTTTAAATATGCCTCCTAGAGGAAAAAAAATCCACTAAGTTTGAGAATTCTTCTAACTAAATCTGAAATGTCTGCAACACAATGGCTATTAAATTACTATGAGCGGTCAGACTTCCAGATGTATCCTAAGAGCAGTTAGCTTTCAGATAACAAAGGTATGTGATGACTGACAGTTTATCAGACAAACTTTCAAACTCTAAGCAGTCTATGAATTTGTAGGTAGACCATATCAAATGCTTCAGTACATCCTGTTACCCCATTTAAAAAGAAAAGAATGAAAACCAGAGACAGGATTGACTCACTCAGACAAAAAGTCTGCATGGTAGTAGTAATCAGACAGCTTGTCCAGGAAAGAACGAGGTTCCAAGATAAACGTAGGCAGTACAACCTTGGACAAGTCCATTCCTGGCCGCACTTGCTTCAGTAGTGTCCAGATCAGACTTTTGTTTTCTTCTGACACTACTTCTGTCTGAGCAGCCTCCCCTGCCTAGGATGAACAAAAAATTGCTTACAGAAGGAAAGTAATTCTCCAGAAGACAGGGCAACACATTCTAAAGATGCAAAATGGCAAATAGATACTTAAAATGATCAACTGAGAGAAACTGAAGCAACTGCAAGAGAAAAATTAAGTTTTTCTGAATACACTTCTGATATATTTCACCAAGCACAATATTTCAGCATTAACCACAGTAATTCAGCATTAAAAAAAGCATTTGTTTTCATCAGTCCTAAACTAGAAAAAAATTGAGGTAGAGTATTGCTCTGAAATCCTCTCTTACTAGACATCAAGTACATTACCCTGTGTTCTCACATGCAGGAAGTGCTGTTCGTTCTGCTTTCCCCACCATGAAAGCTGCCTCATTTATGCTTTTCACTGCCTTGACTAGTCAAGAGTGTCTTTTCCTTAAAGAAAACCACTACTTAAGTGTAAGTGTGCAAAACCAGAAGCCACAGTCCAATCTGCTCCTTTCTGTTCAAGAAAAAACAGTCCCTGTTCAAGAAAAACAGTTCCTTACAGTCCCTGAAATCAAAAGCAAAGGTTGCAGGAAATCATCTATCTTTCCAGAACAGTTCTAAAATGCATATTGAAGTTCTTATTGTCAACTTAAACTCCTCAACTTTTCCTGAACTATCATTCCTTCTAGAAACAATACGAAAAAGCAATAAAGCACCAAATATTTATGTATCATAAACATATAAAAAAAATAATACCATAGTTAGTATTTGAGAAGAAAGGAGAGATTTGGGAAAAAGCTCATCTCAGTTTCTGTTACTGAGTTTTTTGGTATTTATAGCAAGTAAAACATATAAATCCTTGTCATATTTGCCTGTGTAGATACATAAGACAGACTGCAGAAGTTAAATGACAGCTCTGGGACATCACATTAGAATGCAAAGTGACATCAAAAGCATATCAAGCTTTCTATTGAATTCTACAGACCCCGTGGCTGCTTAACTTCTCTCTCATAGTAGAAAAAAGAGGCTCCAGCTTGCATTAAAATCTTCAAGACTACAACTTCCCAGTAGCAAGTTAATAAAACAAATAGAAACAACAACAAAAGGACAGGTAGACATGGTGAATTTCTGCTGCAGGTGACCCTTTCAAACCAATCACCTTCTGTCTGAGGAATATTCCACATAATCTCATTATCCTCATCAAAATCTTAGACATGAACACAGGAGTGGAAAAGCAGATCAGAACAACAGTGCACAGAACATTTTCCTCCCCATTACTGCGGAAAATTGGAAAGCCAATCATACAAGTCAGTTTTCAAGTGCAGTCTGACCCCTAAAGTATCTACTTTCTATTTAGAGAAGTTGCTTGTTCACTACATCAACAGCACTTTTACCTCCCCAAGTTCTTCTGGACTCTGTTCTAAATAAGTAGTCTCCTTGACATCTATCGGTTCTGGATCGACAAAAGAATCATCCTGTCGCTCCGATGTGTCACTGTCGCTTTCTTCACTTTTCCCTAACCCATCATTATCGGATTCCTCGTGGTCATGGTCATTCTCCTTATCAGATTTGTCAGAGTACATATCTTGATCTTTGAAGTGATGCCTTTCAATTTCACTGTCATTTAACCTAAAAAACATAAAGGCTAAATGAAAATGCAGCTTCACACAATAATTTCACATTTCCAAACCAGAGTCTTAATAAAATACACACCAAAATTGTCAATATCAAACCTAACCTGGCAGCAATGTCATGCTAGCTTCACTGGAAACACACAGGATGTACTCTTCTCATTGAATTGTCAAATACACCAAGTTTAGAACTGTCCCATTGGAAGAGACCCACAATGACCATCTCCTCCAACTGCCTGACAGCCACAGGCCCGACTAACAGTTAAAGTACGTTATTAAGGGCGTCGTCCAAATGCCTCAACTGCTGACAGGCTGGGAGCATTGACAACCTCTCTAAGAAGCCTATTCCAGTGTTTGACCATTCTCTCAGGGAAGAAATGGTTACCTATGTCCAGTCTAAACCTCTCCTGGCACAGCTTTGAACCATTCCCATACATCCTACCACTGGATACCTGTGAGAGGAGATCTGCACCTCTCTCTCTGCTTCCTCTCCTCAGGATGTTGTAGAGAGCAATGAGATCGCTCCTCAGACTCCTCCAAACCCAGAAGTCCTGAGCTATTCCTCACAGGACAGGCTTTCCAGCCCCTTCACCACCTTTGTTGTCCTTCTCTGGACACATTCAAGGACCTTCACATATTTTTAACCTTCTCTGGCCCAGAACTGCACACAGAACTGCACACAGCACTCAAGGAGAGGCCACGTTACTGCTGAATACACCATTTCTGTGGTGTTCGATGCACTCCAGGAGGCAAGTTGCCCTCTGGGCTGCCAAGACATTTTGTGTCTACTGTCAACCAGCACCCCCAGACTCCTTTCTGCAGGGCTGTTCTCCAGCCATTTGTCTCTCAATTTATACTTGTGCCCAGCATTATTTTGCACCAGGTGTGGGAGGCCAGCATTTGGACTTGTTAAATTTCATGCCACTGATGATTGCTCAGTGCTCCAATCTATCTAGATCTCTCTGCAAGGGCTCCACTGTATCCACTGCTGGACAACTTGTCCAGAAGGATGATATGAGGGACAGTATCAAAAGTCTTACTAAAATCCAGAAAGATTACATCTACCACCTTCCCTTCATCCACTGGGCAGGTGGCCTTATTGTAGAAGGATATCAAATTAGTCAAACAGGACTTTTCCCTTTGTGAACCCATCTTTCTTCTTTGTAAATCAGAAAAACACTGGTTAGGTTCCAGTCAGCAGGGTTCTCCCCAGACACATGAGATGTTTGGCAGACAATCAAGAGGAGTTCTGCCACAACATCTACTAGCTCCTTCAGTGCTCTAGGATGAATCTCATCAGGCCCCATGGACTTATAAACATTCAGCTGATAAAACTGGACTTTTGTAATTTCAGTGTCCACAAATAGAAAGTCACTGCTCCCTCACTCATGGTCCTCAAACTCAGAGGACTGGGCAGCCCAAAGTCTACTCATGTTTTTGAAGACTGAGACCAAAAAAAAGGAAAAAAAAGCATTTAATGTCCATGCTCTTTCCTCATCCCTAGTTTTCAAGTGACTGTCTTCAACAAGTCGCAGTTCAACTTTTTNTCTCTCTGCTTCCTCTCCTCAGGATGTTGTAGAGAGCAATGAGATCGCTCCTCAGACTCCTCCAAACCCAGAAGTCCTGAGCTATTCCTCACAGGACAGGCTTTCCAGCCCCTTCACCACCTTTGTTGTCCTTCTCTGGACACATTCAAGGACCTTCACATATTTTTAAAATTGTGAAGCCCAGAACTGCACACAGCACTCAAGGAGAGGCCACGTTACTGCTGAATACTCCATTTCTGTGGTGTTCGATGCACTCCAGGAGGCAAGTTGCCCTCTGGGCTGCCAAGGCACACCACATTTTGTGTCTACTGTCAACCAGCACCCCCAGACTCCTTTCTGCAGGGCTGTTCTCCAGCCATTTGTCTCTCAATTTATACTTGTGCCCAGCATTATTTTGCACCAGGTGTGGGAGGCCAGCATTTGGACTTGTTAAATTTCATGCCATTGATGATTGCTCAGTGCTCCAATCTATCTAGATCTCTCTGCAAGGGCTCCTGTCCCTTAAGAGACTCAAACACACTTCCCAATTTGGTATCACCAGCAAACTTGTTAATGGTGCCTTCAACTGCTCCATCCAGCCCATCGATGAAAACACTGAGTGGAACAGGCCCTAGGACTGAGCCCTGAGAAACACTGCTAGTGATAGTCACCAGTCAGATACAGTCTCATTCACTACACTCCTTTGAGCCCCATTATTCAGTCAGTTCTTTGTCCAGCACATCATCAACCTCCTGATTGCACTGCTGGACAATTTGTCCAGAAGGATGATATGAGGGACAGTATCAAAAGTCTTACTAAAATCCAGAAAGATTACATCTACCACCTTCCCTTCATCCACTGGGCAGGTGGCCTTATTGTAGAAGGATATCAAATTAGTCAAACAGGACTTTTCCCTTTGTGAACCCATCTTTCTTCTTTGTAAATCAGAAAAACACTGGTTAGGTTCCAGTCAGCAGGGTTCTCCCCAGACACATGAGATGTTTGGCAGACAATCAAGAGGAGTTCTGCCACAACATCTACTAGCTCCTTCAGTGCTCTAGGATGAATCTCATCAGGCCCCATGGACTTATAAACATTCAGCTGATAAAACTGGATTTTTGTAATTTCAGTGTCCACAAATAGAAAGTCACTGCTCCCTCACTCATGGTCCTCAAACTCAGAGGACTGGGCAGCCCAAAGTCTACTCATGTTTTTGAAGACTGAGACCAAAAAAAAGGAAAAAAAAGCATTTAATGTCCATGCTCTTTCCTCATCCCTAGTTTTCAAGTGACTGTCTTCAACAAGTCGCAGTTCAACTTTTTCCTTGGACATCCTCTTGCGATTAACACAGTTCAAGCTAGCTGTCAGTTGAAGCTACAACTGCTTTCACCTTTCTTCTCCCTCTCCTGCCAACCCCATTAAAACTAGGCCTGCAGGTTCTGCTGTTTAGATAGTTTAGCACACTGAACACAATATTCTATATCCAATGATCTACTTAATTAAACCATTAGTCTTAATTAGACTTAACAATTGTAGCTAATTGCTGTGATTGTAATCTGAGCCAGCTGCTGATATTGAACTACTGTTCAAGAGTATAGATCTCCAGCTGAACTGTACACAGCAGTTTTATTGTTTTCTTGAGGCAACAGAAGGAGAAAAACTGTAGCTGATTCTGCTTGGTCATCTGGATGGAGCCTTGAATCTGGGCCAGGGGCAATAATGTGCCATTTTTGTGCTTTTCTCAGATTATCTGTGCCAGAAAGAATTGCATTTCTTCCATTCCAGGTCTTCTGTCTAAAATACATGAGTATACTCTTAACAGCAGTACAAAACTCCTGCCCACTCAGAAAAGACAGATGGGCAGCTAAATCTTCATGGTTGAGAGAGATATTTGAAATACATCAAATTGGTGGAAGATTACTGAGAGGAACTGGACAGAACAAGCTTCAGACCCAACTATTTCAAATAAAGGACTTAATCTTTTATGTTTTCTAATGCACTTTAGTACTACAATTGAAGTGCTTGAAAACACCATTCATTTGCAATGCTTGTTTAAGAATGTAGTTCCATAAAAACTTATGATCCCAAAGAAATGTCCAGAAGTATTTATTGAAATAAACAAGGAGTTATTCATGAGCACTCAGACTTCAAATACCAGGTGATACCAGTAATTTCAACTTTTGTGCATTTAATTTAATATAATAATAGGTTACCGAATCCTTATTCATCCATCTGATGACATGCTGGAACTACTTAAATAAAGATGGGATTATAGATTTTCTTTAACTGAAGTACAGCAGCGTATATTTACATCTATAAACTTTTGTCACGTACTAAACAACTCCTTATTTTCAGGCCAAGCTAACAAGAGGGACCAACTTCAAGACAAAAAACCCTAAAACTTTAACCAAGTACTTAAACTTACCGATGACTCAACTTTGAGTTCCTTGGTCCAAACTTTTCTCTGTACCCACTTTTTTTTGACAGAAAGACTTCTTTTGTTTTGTGCACATAAAATACAGAACATAGTGCAAATAAGGCACATGAAGAGAACTCAAGAGCAACAAGAACTTAAACCTCAAAAAGATTCTCCCTGTAGAGAAGTTACCATTACAAGATTCTGCCAAAAGGACAATCGGGTTTATAATAAATTCACTTACGGCAAGTTTTCTCCACTGTGCAAGTTGTTAGCACGAAGCAGACCATAGAGGGAGACATGAGTACTGTCTCCTGAAGAGTTCAAATCGTGTTCTTTACCTTCTCTAATCATTGTACGTTTAAGCAGACTTGAACATTTCAGTGCTAGTTCCAAAGCATCCATCCAACACCTGCCTAAAGACAAATCCATTTTTAGACTACAAATTAAACATTTCACTGAATTATCCAACTTCAGTTTCCTAATATCAGACCTCAGACCCTTTGGATCTGCTTACACAGCTTTTGAAGACACATTTCAGAGTTGTTCCAGGTTACATGCACTGGATTTTACAACCTAGTGGAGACATAAAATCCACTCACAGCTACCCAGGTCTGGTACAAGGGATGCTTCTGAGTAGGACAAGCAAGGAAAATAATCATTCTATTAGAGCTTATTCCAGCATTTTTTCCTTAATGCTTTATGGTTCCACCCAGGCCCTGACTGTTGAATTCTTCCGATGCTACCCGCAGTCCTTGTTCTGAAGATTAACTGTATCAGTTGGCAAAATGTGCTCATGTAATACAATAACAATGCAGAAAAGGAACTATAATGATATAAATGTCATTACAATATAAAATATCAGACACTTTCTTCCAAAACATAACTAAACAAATTTGTGTGTTGTTTCCACTCCTTACTTCTTCATTTCCATCTAATATCCATTTTCCAATATAGAAAGCAAATAAAAGTCCTATTTTTGAAGTCTGCAGGGGCATTGCTTAATTAACCAGTTGAAGAAAAGCAGCTGCTAAAAGGTTACACAACGCTCTAAAATTTTGTTTCCACATTGTAACCTGTGAAGATGGTTGCACTGTTACTGACCATCACCTTCTCAGTGATGAAGGGTGTTAAAAAACTGTGGTTTTGAGGGATTTTTTTACTATTAGAACTCTGTGCAGCTGCTGCACTTTAAAAGACACAAATGCTTTCATTAAAAAGAAAAATATGTCTACATTAGCACTTCAGAAAGGAAATGGCTTGAGTATTCAGACATCCACTAACACAGTTAAATCCGAAATAACTCCTTTGGCATCCTCCAACCAGCCAACGTAAGGAATTCAATGACAGTTCCTTCAGGTCATAGTCTTCCTTTAATAACCATGAAAAACTGCTAGTACCAACACAATTGAATGAACTAAACTAAGAGAGAACCTTAACAACAAAGAAACTGCAATTACAGACATAATAAGATGAAAAAAGCCACCTCTTCCTAATAACTGCTTTCACTGCAGAAAAACATTGAAATTTACCATCTGATTCTGAAGCGGCTCGGATGATCAAATAACTGCTGGGCAATGGCTGAGTTATAGAACCAACTGCTTCACCTTTGGGACCCTTGAAATACAGAAAACAAGCAACAGCATAATATTTTAATTCAGTTTTACAGTTTATCATTTAATGTAATAACAAGCTGACACACTGCAGGGCTATTTACTGTCACTCAGCAACATCTAATGAAGACATGAATGGTAAGATAGACAGCCCTCTTTTACTAGACTTCTTCAAAGACTTGATTTGATATCCAGCTCCCAATTCAACCCCACTTTAAAAAGAATGGTCTTTGGGATTCAAATTTTTGGTGCTTTTTGTTTTTTATTTTTAAATCAGACTTGGCACAGTAACCTGGAAATGCTCTGCTGATGCTACTTATAGCAAGACAACAAACACATCAAAAGGAACGCCACAGGGCAGACACTCTCGCTGTCTGGGGAATCCTGCATCTGAGCGTAAAGAGATCACACTGGACAAACTGTTCCTCTTCAGCTCAATATTTCAGCTAAAGAGGTAAGACTGAAATCAAGCAAAACAGAAGACATGTCTGTGGGGTGGCTGAAGAACACTGATTTACAACAAATGCTGTGTAGTAGATCTCACATTTGTACAGCAACTGGCTCTTCCCCTCTCCAGTCCCATTTGTTCTTCATTCCTCTCAATTCCTACAAGGACACTATAGATCAAAGCACAGATACACAAGGGCATGCCAAACTCTTGCAGAGAACAGGAGGCCTTCTTCTGTCATTCACTTCATGCTTATTTTTACATGACCATGTGTTTGGTTCTCAGCTACATTCTATGCTCCAGAACTGCACAATTTTTGCCTGTCTTCAGAAGACATCTGAGTCAATCGATATTTAAATAAAACAGAAAGAACTGCTCCCACCCAGACACTATATACTGCTACAGAAACACACTCATCCAGCAGCTGTCCAGAGAGAGACCTGGGAGTCCTGGTTGATAATAAACTAATCACGAGCCAGCAATGTGCTCTCATGGTCAAGACATCCTGGGATGCATCAAGAAGAGTGTAGCCAGCAGGTTGAGGGAGGTTCTGCTCCCGCTCTGCTCTGCCCTCATCTGGAGTCCCGTGTCCAGTTCAGGGCTCTCCAGCTCAAAAGGAACAGAGAAATTCTGAAGAAAGTCCAGCACAGGGCCAACAAGATGATCAGGAAAAGCTTCCTTATGAGGAAAGGCTGCAGGAACTGGGGCTGTTTAGTCTGGAGGAGACTGAGGGGGGATCTCATTAATATTTACAAATATCTACATGGTGGGTGTCAGGAGGTTGGGGCATCACTTTTTTTCTGTTGTATCCAGTGGGTAATGGAGCACAAGCTGGAAAACAAAAAGTTCCATTTAAACATAAGAAAAAACTATTTTACTGTGTGGGTGATGGAGCCCTGGCACAGGCTGCCCAGGGAGGTTGTGGAGTCTCCTTCTATAGAGGTCTTCAAAACCCGCCTGGACACGTTCCTGCGTGATCTGATCTAGGTTGACCTGCTTTGGCAAGGGACTAGATGATCTCTAAAAGGCCCTTTTAAACCCTACCATTCTGTGATTCTATGATCCTTCCTCCCCCCGCCCCCCTTCATTCTCTCTACCCAATAGACAATGCCACAAAACACTGCAGTGCCTCCCTGTAGTTTTGGCACAAAAATAAGAAAAAAACCCAAGGCGATGCCCAGAAAAGATATTTTGATGCTGAAGTCTTTCTATAAAGAGTATCAGCAGGCACCAGGACATTGTGTTCAACCAAAACAGAGAGGATGTTAAATGCCAAAGTTTATTTTTCACTATGAAGTTCTTCACATTAAAAAAAAAAAATCCAAAAGACATTTCCATTGATTTCCAAATTTCATTTTAGAATTCAGTGCTGATCAACTATTTTAAAGCCCCTTCCAAAAGAAGGTTACCTATGGTAGCTTTATGACAAATGATAGGCAAAGAGGGCTGTGTTAAACATACTTGAAGCTATCACGGAAAGGTGAGTTAAGCCTGCCTAACTGGTGAGTTAACACATTTTGGTCTTGACTGATTTCCTCCAGAGAAGCCTAATGATAAGTCAATACAAGGCTTAGAAGAGGGAACTGGAAAGCCAGCAGAAGTTTTGAGCAAAAGCAGAGAAAGGCAGATATTTTAGAAGCAAGCAAATGAAACAGCCAGAATGTTTCTGAGAGTGAGAAACAAGGAGTCTTGGTGGCCTTAAATACCAACATAGAAAAGCTAGTGCTGGTGTAAATGATGTTCAGAAACTCCTGAATAGTCACTATGGAGTAGCAGCAACTTAGGTGTTAGAAACAAGACTCCAAACCTCAGTCCTTCTCTGAGCAGAAAGATGTGCCTACAAAAAGTCTGGTGAAGCAGCAACATGGGGATTAGGATTAGGCAACAAGGACCAGGAAGGATGACCCCATGCAGCAGCACTCCTTGCCCTGAAGTGAGGCCGGCAGGGAAGAGGTCTGACCCCTGGGTAGAAAAGAGCCTCACCAGTACCTGGTGGGGGAGAGGTGCTGGGGTACTGTATGGAGGGGACTGTGGCACAGTGGGTGCACCAGTGCCATGCAAAGACCTCAGCAATCACAAGTCCTTGAAACTCTTGGGTCACAGGACATAGACTAAGGGCAGATCTCTGCCTCTAAGATCTCCCCTTTAGCATTATACTGTGGGTACACAGGGTAAACTACTTATTCTGTGCCAAACTACCGTAATTTAGAGACGAAGTGTGGCTTTTGGTATCTGTGTGGCTTGTTTTTTTGAAATGCAAGAAAGCTACACTGCCCTAGGTGCTCTGACAATATATTGATTAAAACCAAATCAGTAATTGCAGTGGATATTTAAGTAGGTTGGTTTCACTTGGAGTAACTGATCATGGATCCTGATTTCCTCCAATTGATTACTTTTCCAAAAGCATTGGGCATTTTAATTTGCTATCACCCATTATGGTTTCAAAATCAATTTTTATTATGTCAGGCATTAGTTTCCATTCGTTAAGTGACTTTATTTGAACTGCCCCTGTTCCTGACAGAATGCTGGTACTACTCCAATGGAAGGGAATGGGCAAGTTAAAAATTCCACTGGAGGAAAACAAACTTTACTTCCTACAGAATATTCATGTCAATACAACTCAAACGCCATGAACATTCAGAGACAGCAATAAAAACTGATCAGCAGTTACACTTGACTAAATTTACTCACGAAAAATTATTTGCAGTTACTTTTCCAGTTACTAATTTTAGAAAACCAAAATGGCATAAGAACCAGGCAACACAAGGGAGACAGAACAAGCTAAAGGACATTGGCTACCTCAGAGTGCAGGAGTAACATCAAAGACCACAGCAACAGGCTTCAGGGTGGGTGTGAAGTGACTGGCCACAAACTACTGCAGAAGTGAATTTGCAGTCTGCCAGAAGGACACGCCATGGGAAGTGTGTTCAGGTGAGAAAATCTCCTCCACTACTTACAATTGGGTATATGTTTCTTGTAATGTCATCTTCCTGCACTGACTGCCAACAAGGCTCATTCTGCCTTAGACTTCAGGCTCATAGTGCTAAACCTATTCTGCAATCAGTCAATTGCTATTAAGCTTACAAAGTTTTCCTCATGATCTGTAACTAGGACATTATTACTGACTAAGTAAATAAGGCACAAAAAGGTTTAAAACTTCAAGACTTTTTAATCCAATTAAGTCCAATAATTCTCAATTGCAAACAGCCATACCAAAATGAACAAACGCCACTCCAGCTCGCAGCACATTTAGAATGGACAATATCGACTTGTTCAGGTTCGTAATTTGACCTACCTTACAAAAGTAAAAATCTGGTGGGGCATGTCCTCTAAACTCTAATTATCTAGTTAAAAAAACAAACAAATCCATTTCTCATTGCCAAGCAATAAAGAAATACGAGATTGTTTTGTGATCTTCTGCAGACAAGCCACTGCTTTGCAAAGTATGCACACATGATCATAAATAATGAAATTACATTAACCCCAAACCCTGTAACTTTGAAAAAGGATATGAAGTTTGTGTTGTGCAAATGCAAGATTAACAGTAATTAATTAAAAGTCTTCCTAAGCAATATTGGAACAATATTGGTCAAAAGCAACTACAAAAGATTTTCTCTAAGTTTGGTAAATTTAGGTAAGGTTGATCAACTGAGATAGACCATGAAGAAACAGCAAAAATTATATTATCTGACTTCCCAGTCTGAGATAAGGAAGACAAAATGAATGCAGTGTATTCTACAGATGTAACAGTACATCTATATCAATTTAAGATTCAGATGATACAGTCTCACAGTGAGTAGCTACCTTAAGATGTATGCTGCAGAGAGTATAATTAATTTATGACAAGGGTCCTAATATAGTACAGCAATTTCATCCAAAGCAAGATGTCAATTCAGGAGGTAAATATTTTCACTTGTGCTGTGTGATTCACCACATACAGACAGGGGCTGCTCACAATAGTATGCCACGTATGACAAAACAAACAGACATCAGAACTGAATGAAAACATCTGTCTTCCTAAAATTGCAGCTGAGAAGGATTGGCTAACAAGGTGCAATATAAACTATTATTGCACAAGGAAGTTATCTGAATTTTCGCTCTTACAAGCAAATCAAACTAAGCTGGCCTTTATTGCTTTAATGTAAGTCTGGAAGCCAAGATATGTTTATAATACATCTCATTTCTTTCATTTTGGCAAATCATTTCCCTCTATAATTTCTCAGATTGGACTGATGTTGTACTCGTATATTATGCTATACTGATGTTACACTCTTATTCCTCCCATTAACATTACTGCCAGTGATGGCAGTAACCTCTTTAATGGCATTCCTCTGCACACCACATTTCTGAAGCTATTTAAGTAGGTAAAGCAGCATAAATCAAATACCTTTTGTGATGAAGAGGACTAGATGTTGAAGGCTTATATTCAGAACAAACCATTCAAGTTGTAACAGAAAATGCAGTTCAGCTTTTCATTAAGGTTGCCTTTACTCATAGCTGGCTAATGCCAGTCATCCCTTAAGAAACAGATGTACTACAACTAACCTTTATAGCCCATATGGACTGCTCCAAAGGATGGAAGAGTTTGAAACAAAAGCCATCTTTTTTGGAAGGCCTCTCGATGAGTTCACAAGCGTTCAGAAGCACAGTTCCCACCCATTGGCCATTTTTGGGGGTTTTGTAAATAAGCAACACTCCTGGTTTCAGTACACACCACAGTTTGGTCCAGCTTTTCAATGTACCACGAATCTAGAAGATAAACAGTTACAGTTATAGCTGAATGAAGCCAATACCAAAAACCACCTCCCTTAACAAAATGAAAATTTAAATAGAAATTATTTATTAGTTTTTATTTCAAGCAAAATTTATCACGTTTATTGAAAGTTTACCTATGTTTATTAAAGACAATAGGTATGTTTTCAAAGTTCAATCACCTATTCTTTCTCAATGAATAATTTAGTCTACAAATGGGAAAACACACATCTAGATATTTTAACTACAGCAAACAATCCAAAACTTTAATGATTTTTCCTATCTGGAATATGTAGCATGAAGACAGGATGGCCTTTGGAAATATAGCTCCTCTGAAAACAGACATCAAATAAGAAAAATAGGGTACTCACAAAATAACTTAGATATACTAAAACTCAACTGTAACAGCTGTAACCTTAAACCCATATGTAAAATATAAGATCCTTTCAAGTCCCTGAATTTGCCCATCTGATTAGAGTGCCTGCATCAATTCTGTTAACTCAGGATTTTAGTTACTTCTGTTTCAGTAGAACTGAATGCCAACTTGACCTCTATGCCTTGTTTTAGTCTGTTCCCATTGATTTTTACAAAAAAAAAAAAAAAAAAAAACCAAACCAAAAAACGGGAGAAACTTTTTCCAGACAAGATATTGTTTGGAGCCAACTATAAAAATGGGTAACAGATTTTTTTTACCAAGGAATATCGTTACAAACTTAAGGAATTATATGCAGTTAACTGCAGTACTGTTGATGACACTGATGTCTTTGAAAAATTAATTCTTCATATTTTGTATTAAGTTGCTCTTAAGAGAGGAAAGAAGATTTATCAGAAAGGAATATACAAAGAAATCTGCATTCACGTTATCTGACTGAATCACTTTCACTATTGTTATGGATATAACAGGGTCTCAATTCAAAGAGTAAAATAAAAAGAACCAAAGAAGAATCATAAGGCCATCATATCTGAAGTTAATGGCTATACACACAAGATGCATGTGACTATGCTGACTGCAGTAAGTGGGAGCTAGGTTCTTCCATTATTATTCCCCTAGGATCTGGGCATAGAGACTCTGGGGTGCAATTAGTGTCTGCTGCATTTGTAGAAAAACATTAACAGCAAGTAAAAGATTGAGCTTTTTCTATTCTGGTCAGAAAGCAGCTGCTTCATCTTCCACTCAAGTTTCACGCTTGGCTTCTGACCTTCAACCAGTCGGCCATAACAATAACTGATGGGTCTGTGATAGTGCTAAGTAATTCTTTTGTAGCTCTCTTCTTTTCTTCTCTGTAATTTTTCTTTTGAACCTGTAAATAATAATAGAATTTTTTAGAATGCCACAGCCATAAGCCAATATTAGAGCACAAAAACACCTCTATCACTGAAAACTGACGAAAAACCCGAAAACTTCAATGCAATACAGAAAAGTAGTTTTAAAACACAGTATTTGATATCAAGGTGTGAACAATTATTTATAACACTGTTTCAAAAGCAGCTATGGCATAACCAAAATCAGATTCTTCTGCAATTTTCTTTTGAGACTGAGGACTTTGAAACTCCTGTTAGAATGACAGGAAGAAAAACAACTAACCAAACCCCCTCCCTCACTTTCCTTGCCTGGTGTAAACTACAAACCCAAATTTGGGCTAGATTCAGATTTACAGGTATGTTATCTGATCTGCAGTCCTTATGCACCAATTACTTTTCGTCCCCAGTGGAAATACGTTGCTGCGAATCTCCCTCTTTTAGAGGCAAATAACTGTGTTTCTCCTGACGTAATGTCCTTCAGACAGTGGTGCTTGGTCTTGTTTCAACACAGGGGGAAGAAGGCAGTAGAAAAATCACAGTTACTGCATACAAAATTCTAACTGACAATTCATCATTTCATTGCATGTTGATGTCCTGAGGTCCCTGCTAACTTGAATTTTTTATAACCTTCTCAGTCACACTATGATCTTGTGCCATCTTAAAGACTGCATTGTAGAAGCCCATACTTGGTAACAGTATAGTAAGATTTAAAGAGAATTAACACCACAAGTTCTCACAGTACTTACATACTCCATAGGCCTCATCACTACTTGGCTTTTTTATCTTCTTGTTACAGAATACAGTAAAACTATGTGAATGTATTAATAGTCCATAAGGAGTAACTTGGAAATTAATTTACCTTGAGAGATTCTTTTTTTGTAAGTTTGCTTGAAGATAAAGAGATGTCCTTCTCAGAGCCATTGAAAAGCTTGGATTCAGACTGAAATTCACAAAACACGTAAATAAATAACAATGAGAGATACAAGGATTATTACTGTTGTAAGGAAGTATTTGAAGTGTACAGTTATGTTTGTAACGTTCTCCATCCACACTCCTCTACTGTTCCTCTTTGTTAAAAAAAAATTCACAAAACCAATAAACTACAACTTGTAACAGGATGTATTCACTACCTATTTATGGAGCCTTTGTAAATTAGGGTTTTATGAGAAAGAAATCTGATTGCTCCAGAAGAAGCTGAATTATATTCAGTAAATGTTTAGCCCATATAGCCTGTTACTTGGTATGTCACACTTGATTCAGGCATTATTGTAGCAGAGAGTGAAGGTTTTAGGAAAAGCCTGGTGTTTAAACACAAGAGTCGTTCCCACAACATCAGAATGCCAAAGTCTTCATTCATAACTCGACAGCTCCTGTGAATGGATTGCTACAGACACACTTACCCTGTGAGCCATGAAGGAAAATGCAGCCTCTTCAATCCAGAATTCAGTGTTCTATAAATCAGAGTACAACTGACCACTAATGGCACTTGTTCTGCTCCTTCCTCTCTAATTCCATGCTGATTACTTCTTCAAGAAGCTCACAGTGGTGACAGATGGGGGAATGAGACTCAGGTTTGTTCATGAAACTAAAGTCATAGCAGGACAATATACTGCTTCAGCACATGATTTCTCCTTCCTGTCTCTCCCCACATCTGGTAAGGTTCAAAGTTTATTCCCTTGGCATCTGCTGCCTACTAGTTGAAAGGGAACTAGAACCACTAACTATTCGCCTTGAGATACAAAGCTCTTAAAACATGTACACAAACAAATCAAACAAAAAAAGCAGTCAATCAGAGTTGTCGTGTCATTCCTACTGCAAGTTACAGAACATGGAGTAGGTAGTCATTATATATAAATTTCAAGTAAGTGACATTTCTTTCTGCAGTGAAATACAAGCCAGATCAACTTGAAGCTCTTGTCAAAAAAAGAAAAGACGAAGAAAAACAAACAAACAAAAAAAATCAATGTAACCTTCTAAACTGTAAATTCAAGGACAATTCATGAAAACTGCTTCTAAAGCTGTTCCAACATTTCTGACTGGTTATTTTAAATCTCAGACTACAACGCAAAGTCTCCTCACCAAATTTCTATTTTTGGAATATTATAAAATGACAGTGAAAAATGCTGCCAGTTTCAAGAAAACTTCCTGCAATAATAAAACCAGTGCACTCAAGCACTTCTTTTCTCAACACAGAATTTGCTCAATCCAAGGGAATAAAAATTAAAGATTTACAAGTGGAACAAAGCAATTTAACTTTGATCTTACTTTGGCACATTTAATTGAGAACTAAGACTTCTCTACTTAGCTAATGTAAAAAAAAATATGTGCAGTAACTGCCAAAAAAAAAGTTTTATGTAAAAATCATTTAAACAGTAAGCAAATGTTGTCTAACTTCCATATACATCTTGGAAAAATGAAGGAAACATCTTAATTTTGTATTAAAGACACATTCTGAACACTCAAAATTTAGCTTTAAGACAAGGACATGACTTGAAATTTAATTCCTCTCTCTAGAAGTTAAAGGAAATACAGTACTTTAAATGTAATAACAGAAGAGGGGAAAAATGCTTATCACTGTCACATAAGAAGAGGTAATGAACTCGTTATGCAAGCTATAATGGAGCAACTTAAGCTAAACATTCATAAATATTCTAGTTGCTCACTAACAGAAAGCTAATGCAATCTACAAGTCATGCATATAAAAGTCCCAAACCAGTATGTACCACAGGTTACAAACCCTCCTTTTGTTAGTTACTCAGTTTTAAAGATCACTAACATGACATTGAGTAAAGGTCCATATTTACCTGTCTGACAGATTATGATACAGATCAGTGATTTGTATATTTTTAAGCTAGTAACTTCCTCAGTGTTGCATCCACAAAAAGTGAATAGGACTGAAGGAGAAAATATTTCAAGAGAACCTACTGCAACTCCCAGTAAGGCACATTCAGTACCAGATTCTGGGCAAGTCTCATTTCTGCTTTTCCATCGTTATTAGAAAGAACAGCTGCTGCTTCATCTCCACAGCTGTGACAGTTACCATCTTCTGTTTGCCTGGTTTATTTATGGGTTGTAAAAGAATCACTATCAGCACTAGCAGCACATGCAATAATTGCAAAAGTACAGATGAAGAAAAAAGTCTTTTAGGAAAAGTAGGAATACTGGGTCTCATCGTTGATACTACAGAGATACAAAAGCAACAGCAAAGCACACAAAAACCTGAGATCCCAGAAAGACAAGAAAAACAAATATAAGGAAGAGAAAAAACAAATTAGATAGTCAAAGATAAATGATTAATATAAACCCAAGTTAAAAGAGACAGTATTAACTTGATTTTCAAGTGGAAAAAAAAACAACTTTAAGAGGTTTCTGGGCCAAGATCAAAAGCAAGCTGTGCAGTAAAGTATGCTTCCTTGATCTCCTTCACAAGTGAAGCTCAAGGATGCAGTAACACTGGAAGACTCAAAGTTTTGTTATTCCAGGTCAGATGTATGAAATGCTTAGCTACACAGAACTACAGTACCAGCTGCAGAAAGTAACCTGCTCACTCTCACTTAAGCAGGGAAATGCTACTATTATCTTTATGTTGGTTTGACTTCCTTCGATACTTCTTTAACGTTTCTCTTGAAGACTCTGACACATGAAATACTGCAGCTAAATACATGCTGAGACCTCAAGCGCACCCTGTG
Source organism: Urocolius indicus (assembly GCA_013401255.1). NCBI lineage: Eukaryota > Metazoa > Chordata > Aves > Coliiformes > Coliidae > Urocolius > Urocolius indicus. The sequence continues at coordinate 63,039 of WBNH01003627.1, read as the reverse complement.
CCTTTCAGGGCCAGGCCAAGGTCTAACAGGCTGCGAGACAGACCCTGTAGCAGGGTGCTACAGCAGAGCTGTGCAGCAAAGCAGAGCAGAGCACACAGCAATCCCACTTCTCTTGGGAGCTTGGTTGTACTCAAGCTCAGGTTCTCACCTGCCCCTGCAGAGCAGCCCACGCCTGCTGTGCACTGATAATCAAAGTGTCTGTTGCAATGCTTGTCTCTGTAAAAAACAGTGGAAATTCTAGCAGAAAACAGAAAAACCACGCTGCTGGGTAATTTAAAGCCTTTAAACTCTATTCTGTAGCAATGCCTCAAGAAGAAAAACAAGTGAACTCAGCTAATCCATTCATTGATCCAACCCCACATAACCTCCTGCTACACAAAATGCAGTCTGTCCCTCTTTACTGGCTTGAACAGAGAGATGATGGTGTTCTGAAAAATCCAAATGACTGGGTTGCGGTTTCTTTTTTTTTTCCAGAAATTCCACATTCTAAATACATAAAAATCACTACAGAAGAATTCAGTGCACTGACACGCCATCAACTTTTGCTGCCCAAAATGTTGAAGTACTTTAAGAGTTACAACAGACCCATAAATAAAAAAAGGTTGCATCAGAGTGGCCTGTATGATGTCCTACAACTGACAGCTTCTGTAAGCGTAACCTACAAATTTAAAAGGAAATGAAAAGACAGCTATAGTACATTTTTGTCTATGGTACTACAATGGCTTTTTATGCCAATCTCTTGTTGTATGCTTATTATTTCAATACCATCAGAAAATAACATTTTACTCTGAGAATGCTATTTGCAAACTACTCGTGTAAGTAACTGTGATCAGAACAAAACACATTTCTAGAGAGAAAAGACCAGGGATTATGACACAAAAAGAGTCTTTTTGGTTGTTCTGGTAGTTCATGTTTTCTTCTTTTTTGAAGTTGAGCCACTCCAAGATGCCATGGTTTTGGTGAATGAAGTGAATGACTATTACAAATTTGCCTGGTTCCTGCCTTTTCTATTTCTATTATTAAGACTACCAGAAGGCACAAACATACACAGCAATTAGATCTAATTTGATATTCTACTGAACATGCCTTTCTTTGTACTCTGATTCAACTCAACTAAATGGTCCTTTACACTCGACTTCTGAAGCGCAGAAGCCCTTGCAACAGACAGGACAACAGATTACACTTAACTATGTTTGCCTCTGGCACTTTAATTCATGAAACCAAACCTTCTCCAATTACAGTTTCCTGAACATTTTTGCAAGAAGACTTGCTACAGCCCACTGAACAGCATCTTCACCTACAGCTGAAAAGGATTTCAAATTCTGTTCCACAGCAAGAGTTGGCTTCCACCTACTGTTCCATTTGGCAAGGTAACATCCCACCCCAGGATGACAGTGAGAAGACTCCACATTTCATTTTCACTGATTTAACTGTGGATTTTCATGTGATGTCATCTTGAGAACTACAACAAGAAATTCCCTTTAATCTTTACATATCGCTGAACCTGACAAATAATCTTCGAGATTATCTACAGTGACAATTAAATATATTTGCATTTAATTCGAAACTCAGAACTCTTTTGCACACTGACATTTTGAAAGCAGATTAAGAGGCTGATTTCCTTACCTTGCTTTTTGACATAGAATGTGCTGTATCCTCTTTAGTTTGTGATGCATCATCCTTCCCTTTGTCAAAACCTTAAAAAAAAAAATACAGCATTGTTGCCAACGATTTGAAGACATTAACGTTCAACAAATAAATCTGCAAATTGTGTTAAGGATAAAAAGGTGCAAGCAAATGGGATTTTCAAACAACATATACATACTGCCCTATCACATCACTCACAAACGTACCAGCTACTGTAATACAAACTAATTTAATACCCACTAAGAGGCAAGAATAGTCCACTGTATTTGGATGGTGCTGTACCCAAACCAATAACCTTATGAACTATCAATAGGGCATGCAAACTTCTGTCCTTTTATCTTCTCATTCTCTCCTGTGTGCATACATGCATGCACAGAGTGGAACACTAAATAAAGCCTTTTTTTTTTGGTTTGTTCATATCTGTAGCTAAAAATAATTGTTAAATACCATCTACATGAAAGCAAATCTAAAACGCTGATTAAGATTGCTAGTCATTTTTTTGGCACGAAAATGGAAAAGGTTGCTTACATTAGCCTTGAATTTATACTTTTGACTTGACACTGTGTAAGTATAACTACAAAGCTTTATATCATAACAGTTGTTGAAATCCCACATTTCTCTTTTGTGAGTGACAGTACAAACCCCACAATTTCCTAGTATCCAAAAAGCAAAAGTGAGACAATGGCAATGGCCAGTAAATGTGTGACAGTGCAAAGTGGGGTAACAACTGGCATTAGTATTGCTGCACAGCTGCTATGTGCCACTGGACATATATGGAGCATCTCGTATCTTCTTAAGGATAAAATTACCTGCTCTAGGTATGAGACAGAATCACATCTCAGTGATCCACCTTCTTTGAAGAGGTTAGTGATAGCAAAGCCTTTCTAAACAGGAACAAATTGCACAATGCAGATACTTGAGTAAGTAAAAACACCATCTCTTGCACGTCTACCAGACAGAGGGTAGATAAACATGAAGTCACACATGAATTTCTTTAACGACTGTCGCAGCTGAATAGCCTTGTATGGCTCCCACCATGGTGCCCGAGAGCTTTAACCCACCAGAGGGCACTGCATCAGCAGATAAATTGCACAAAGGTACACGGAAAGCTCTTCTGAGCTGCCCTTTGAATGTTAAATGTGTTCCAAACTTGGAAACAAAATTGGTGCTCACATTTCTAAAATGAGAAGATTAATCAGAGAAACAGTTTGATTTCACATTCTTCAGGGGAGTGTGTGCAGGTGTAGGGAACTATGAGCTTTAAAAGAATTTTTATTAACTCTTTGTAGCAGCATTGGGTAGTTTGCTCAGTGCAGGATTTCTTTTTATTTATTTTTAATTTAATTTGTATCTTCATCCTCCCCCATTCACAACACCCAGAACCTCTAAGACAGAACTGACTACCTATCACACATACACATCCTGGGATGTTTCACTGAGTTAGAAAGGCATTAGGTTGGTCTTTGGGTTACATGGGAAATTCAAGATTTTTTCTTTTTTGGTCTGGTAATCAATCATTTGTTATTTTGTTTGGTTTTTTTCTTTGTATTTATTACCTTTTGCAGACATTCTTCTTTAAGACTAGATTTAAAAAAAAATATATACTGCAATACAATGGTAGTTCATTTATGTTTATAGAAAGTAAACCTCACATGACTCTAAAGAAACCTTTACATGTCTTTATAGAAGCCCCTCTGTCCATAGTTCATTAAATCCTTTTGAAATTCTTCCAACACAGCTGTTACAGCTTTGTCTAACCAGGGAAAACCTATAATGCAGAAGACTACTTGACCACAAGGAAGAAGTGTCCAGAGAGGCAGAAGACTTGTAGCATTAGGTAATGCAGAGAAAAAAAATCCCCAAAGGCATCACAATCCAGAGGCCAGAAGCCACATTTCCCATATAACACCAAAAACAAAAGCACATTTTCTACAGCACCAGTCAGCAGGTGCTGAAACAAAACAAAAGGTTGCTTCAAGCCTTTAAAGACTGACCTGCCTTAGTTCATTGGTTTCATGCCAGTCTTAGGCAAACACACACCAGAAATCAAAGCAATGAGGATTTCTCCTCACCACCATACCCAAAAGAAATCCATCCCTAGGAACCAAGTCCCACTGAAAACAAAATGCAAAGCTTTTTCAAATGCCTTTCCTCTTTTTTTTCTTATTTATAGACACACACAGAGCAGACTTAGTGATGGGAATCAACGAGGAAGTGCTAAGTCAGGATTGTTCTTACAGAAGAGAAGGTGTAATTCTGAAGTGTTTTCAAAAGCACAACACATCTTTATCTAACAAATGTGTTTATTTTCATAAGCAAGCTTTTCACTAGTATCATCAAGCAGAAATGAAAACAGAAAGAACTACTCTATCCCAGAGAAGCAGACACAAAGATGGAAGTTATGTCATGTTTCCAGGAACTTCACCTCCTTCCTTCTAGTGTCTCAAGCCTGGGAGGTATGTGTGCTTGCTGATTCATAAACACAGCATCACACTCACTGTTCCCTTCCTTACTCACACACACAAGGCCTGTCTGAGGGATTTGCTGGTGAACCAAAGTTGGGGTGCTGCAGATCCTGGTACAATTTGTACTGCTCCACCTTGGTCTGTGAGGAAACCCAATCAGTCAGCTTCGCATACCACACCATCCTACCTGTAACCTCCTTCTCTGTAGAAGTAATAAGCTGACTCGGAATACAGACAGATGGCTTTTCTCCCCATGTTCTAGAATGTATGTTTAAAAAAAACCCAAATCACCATAACTCAGGTGCTGACCCAGACACAGCCTCACTCACTGTAAGGATGCATTCTCCAGGGAGCTTCTACTAAGATGGAGAGCAGTCAATACCATAAGTAGTCTTAGTTCTTCTAACAAGAAGAGTTTGATAGTAATATCAGCAGGGAAATTTCCACTGAAACATCACAAAAAGCATCCCCAAAATGGGCCCAAGCTGAGGATGACATATACTTTGCTGTGGAAATATCTGGTCAAGGAAAGAATAACAACGTAAGAAATACTGTTTTGTCCCTTAGCTACCAGTTATGAACAACAAATTTCTGTATGGACTTGTGACAAAGACAACAGCAAAGACAAGAAAGACACACCTCTAAATGGCACTTTGAATTATTGCTGCTCTTGTGGTTTTGTTCACCACTGAGGTACTGAAAACTGCACCACAACAAGTCATTGAATTAGTGTCTGGAGCAGAGACTGACAGGGTATGAGAGGAGAGAGGAAGAGTTCAATAAAAAGAATGTATTTCAAGCTTTTCCGTGTTCAGGAGCAGTGGTTTTGAGCTTAATATTTTAGCTTACTTGGTGTTTTCCCAACCTGTAATTCAATCAAGAACTCTTTGACAAGATAACCTGAGCTCACATTTCACAAAGTAGAAATTCAGCTGTTGAAGATGCAGTACCTTTCTTTAACTTCTGTCTATTGATTTTCTTGAATTTGCATATTATTTTCTACCTGAAATTCTGAAAGGAATCTTCAGAGGTAGGAGATCACAAGCAACTGTCATTTAAATTCATCTTTAGAGCTGCAGATTGAGCTCCCATTATTAAGATGCTGGCAGATTTTTTTTTAAAAAATGCTTTTATTTTAAACACAAGCTCCCCTACTGTAGCCTCTAAAGCAGTTCTGGACATCAGGGATTGTGCACAGAGCAACACTACATCTTCCCATCTTGACTTTCCTTGTCTTAATATCATAGGTCCCATGGGCTCTGAAAGCTGATCCCAACCCCAGTACAGTCAGCCACGGTTCATGGCATCACCTAAGAAGCCAAGGGAAACTGTCTATTAGTACATTCCTCCTGTGAACACTTTGCATGTCATTTCAAAGCTTTCAGGTGGCAAAAGCCTGAGAACTGCATGTAAGTGGAACAATCAGAATTCTATAAACACAAGACGTCAATGAAACAAAAGAAAAATCAAACAGCACTTCTTTAGAGACTGTGCTAGAAAACAGAGTCAATACCAAAAGAAAAAAATATCCTCCAAAACATATTGTCTTCAACAAAAAATGAGGAGTTGCCCAGTCGCTAGAAATGTTCAAGGCCAGGCTGGCTGGGGCTTTGATCAGCCTGGTGTAGTGCAAGGTGTCCCTGCCCATGGTTGGAACTAGATGATCTTTAAGGTCTCCTCCAACTCAGACCATTCTATGGTTCTGTGATTGCAAGATTAGGATTAAAGAATCTTTAGGATAAAGTCTGTTGTAGGGTACATGTTAACATAAAAGTGTTTAGTTAAGAGACTTGAAATCTGAAGCATAGCACAGGTATCCTTCTTCAAAGTTGCACCTGTAGCCTGTCCCTTCAATCAATCTTGAGGGAATGGAAAACACATCTCTCCTACATCTCAAGTATTGGTTTTGTACCACTCAACAAATATCATCTGCAATAAGTACACTTGAGAAAAATACATCAGAAAAACCATGTTACTTTTTGATACAAGAACTATTTTATCCAAAAAGAAAAAATTACTATCCATTGGAGGCTTTTTGGCAGCAAACAGAAGAACCAGTAAAAAAAAAACCCAATGTAATGCATGAAGAGATCAGAAAGAGCAAGCCAAGCAACAATATTACTGACTTTAAATGAAATGTAAGAATCAGCCCGATTTGATTGCTGTTGGTGTGCACGTGCCTTTGAGAAGAACAAATAATTGAGTTGAAAAAACTATATGCTTCTGGAAGAACTATGAGCTATATTTAGTGGGAGACATCAATAGCAGTGTTACATAATAAACACCGCTGGAAAAAAAAAGGAAAAAATCTTTTTAAGGAATTGAACACAGGAGACAATAGTCTTTTTAACTGACTGATTTTCCAAAGCTTACTGACAACCAGTATTAAGAATACAATCTTGCATTAACTTATCCAGATTCCTCCATGGATTTTGGAACCAAAGTATTCAGAAAAACATGAACACTCCTTATATATATTTACTCATGATCATGAGGGTTTTTTGCAAACACCTGATAAACAATAACAACCAAAGGCTGTCCTCATTGTAACAGTACGAGTACCTTTTAGACAGGCAGTAACTACTTGCTTAAATCAAACTGAAAGAGTGTATCTTCCAGCATATTAAGATTGCTTAAATTCTTCATATATGAGAGACTACAGAAGACAAAACATTTTAAACTTAGACGGTGACATTTGATTTTTTTTTTCATTCAAAACTGTTTCTCAATTGTTCTGCACTTTAAGAAGTCATTAATTGTCCACTTATAGATAGTGTTCAGCTTTAATGCTACACAGGAAGGAAGAAAACAGGAAATTAGTCCCTTTTTGTTACAGTAATTACCAGGCTAGATCCATTTATTTTAAAATTAGGGAGGTTCTGTCTAGTCGCAAACTTCAAGCTCTGAAACTTGGAGATCATTATTTCCTGACCAGCTTGAATAAAATACATTGTCAAATTCATGGCAGAACGCTAATCGTGTTCTGAAGCAGAGTGAAAGTGTGTTAGAGGATAAAACATAAAGTTTAATACAATATGGTGTCCCATGCAACTGATCCCACCCATCTGAGGCTGAACATGCCGCTCCAGTGATTCTGCAAGCCAGCACTGGCCAACGATGCAGAGAGTTCCCTCATCACCAGCCTGCAACCTCCCCTATGCTCTACACCCCAACTCTTTTCCATGGCTTCAGAGGGAGGGCTTACAAAATTCAGTGAGCTATTCTGGAGAAGACATACAACAAAAAAACCCCAAACCTCCTACTTCCCTCATGCCCCCCTCAAGCATTCTGGCCCCATGGGACACCACAATGAAGAGGGTATGTGCACATGCACAAGACAAATCACCCCCATAAAGAATAATTCTGCTAAGAATCCACAATTTCTACAATATTCTCTTTCAGAAAGAGGTGACCTTGTAACACATTTTCAAGCATCCATATTTCCTGAAGTAAACTGCTGAAATTCAGGTACCTATAACAGAAAAGCACATTATGGACAATAAAACCCTAGAAACCGATTTCAGTATTCCAGTACTGATTTTCAGGAAACAGCAGATCTGAGCAAAAGGAGATTTAAACCCTTTCTGGTGCCAAACATCTTCAAAATTTTGCACTACATTTTTAGCCTCCACTCATTTTATCTTTTCATTTTGTGCCAAACCACTGACGACAAGCATGCAAATAACTCAGTAGTTGCAGGCAAATTAAAAACTTCTGCTGTACCTTACTTATTTTAAAGAAACTCCATTGTGTGTGAGGGGAGAGGAAAATACAAGGGCAGAAAGCTTTTATAAACCACATCACAGAACTTCAGTCATAAAACTCAAACAACCAAAGCAATTATTCCAGTCAGTGCCAAATACATAGATGCATTTTAAAGACTTATTTCCTGCATTGTAAGATAACTTCCTCACTTGCCTGTCTGCAAATCTTGCCACTACAAAGAGCTGTTATCTGAAAGAAAACAATAAATATTCTGATTTCTACCAACATCTCAGTACTTTTATTCAAGCTAAAAAAAAAAAAAAAGGTGGAGATCATATTCTGTTCTGTATATTTTAAGAAATGCAAGACCAAAACAAACCTGGTAAAGCAGGAGAGAGTTCGTTATATCCTCCAAATGAAGCATTCCGGACAAGCTTTCGGACATCAGGTCTTGAAGAAAACACAGATGAAATCCCAGCACATGAAGAAAACCTACGTCGCACTGGACCCTCTTCCTTCATGAGTTAAGGTGTTTGTGTAAGGATTATGTTCTCTGTGAAAGCTGGTTAGCATTAGCTGCTTGGAACAAGAGTGTTGCAGTAACAGCCTTTTACCTCACATTCTGATGACTAAGATACAAAAGGGGAAAAAAAAAAAAAAAGAAACAAACGAAGGGCACATATGAAAAATGCAGTGAAGAGACAGAGGCTGCCAAATCAGCAGCAAGCCAAGCAACACTATACTCTCCTCTTGTCACATCCATTAGGACACTTAAAGCCGAATGGCTTTGCTTCAGCTCCTCTTTTCCACAAATCATTTCTACATCTCGTTTTTTTACAATTCTGTTTTGGTCCTACCCATCACTTGCCAATGGTGATTAACTAGGTTTTAAGGATTCCTTAAATCAATTTGTTTTCCTGTTAGCCTTTCAAGTCCCAAATTTACATAGCTCATGAACTCTGCTTTGTGCAATGTAGCTTCCCTTATTTGATACTGTGGTGTGCTACAGGAAACTGAAAAGGGAGATAAGGTTTTGCATTACACAGCCATGTTGAACTTTGCTGTTTAGGCACTTCCCTAGCTAGTTTTCATCAACTGATTGCCATGGCTTCTACACCTTCATTTCTTTTTTTTTTTTTTAAAGGTGATGTGATAGCTTTGTCCTCTCTGAGACTCACATTTACAGATACAAACCAGCCTGACTCCTGGAAGAGTTGCACCAAATAACCTCCACAAAAAGTTTTTTTTTAATTATTAAATTGTGAACCAATTTAATTTTAAACATAAAAAAAACCCAGTAGATTGTGCTTCAAGAATAAAAATCAGTTGATCCAAACTGTTCCTGCTGGACCAGGAGCCAAATAAGCTCTCCCTAACCTCCTTCAACCACTGCTCATTAGATCAGCCACTCTTTTGCCTGGACAACTAGCATGCATGGCTACCTTCTTCTGTATGTGGAATTTCCTTTCCATCTGGTACTTCTCTGCTGATCCTATTTTCCCCATCACACCTTATTTCTGACAAAATATGTTTTGAACCCTACTCTGCTTGCTGGAAAGCAGAAAAATAACACACTAAGAATTGGCCTGAAAACAGTAACTTGCATTTCCCCTTACACCATCCTAGGGGTTCTCCTCTCTTAAGAAGTGAAACATCTCACAAAATTAAATCAATGGTAGCGTGAATTTGATTAATTCTCAAGTGATACTGTTTACTCCAGAAGAGTGTTTACTACTTGTGGCTCAGTAATTTCAGTTCACATTGGCTCAAGAATAATATAGGAGCCTGAAGTATTTTATAACCCTTATGAAAGGTTTTAACTGTGAAATGTACGTGCATTATACAGAAACATAAAGTAACATATGGAAAACACTGAAAATATTTTTTCTGGTTATGAAACATAGTAGCTTCTAGCACCCTATAAAGCAGTAGAATTTCCTCATGCCTCCAAGACTAATGCCCCATGCATGCCAAGGAAAAAAAGATGTGACTGGAAAAAAACAAATGTGAGGCATCAATAGAAAGCATTATATGTGATATGTAACTGCCACTTCTTTTATACTGGAGGTGAGAAACTCTATTCACTTGAGTACAGGGAGAGGAAAAAAAACTGGATGAGCATGTCATGTACTCAAGCCTGTCTCCATTTATCCATTACTGTCTCATACTTCTCAGATGAAGCAGTCCTTGTCCAGATGTCCCAGAAGGAATAGAAAGATGGAGTGAAAAACTTCAGGAGTGGAATTGTGGGCCAACAAGGAGGAAATGCAAGGAAGGAGAACACTTGTTTCTTATCTTTCTATATATAAACACAGCTTCACATCACTTCCCCAAGTCTGTCTCCTCAACTACAAAACAGAGCAACTAACTTGATCTGAATCTCCTCAGAATACATGCCTTTAAAAAAAAAAAAAAATGGAGAGAAAGCTGCAGTAGAAAAACTCCCCTTACACACAGAAGGAACTGTATCCTCTCATTACAGACCTATCTTGCCCAGTTAATGGGTCTGTTATCTCATCTTTCAGAGTCAGGGCTATGACCCTGCACGGAACACTCTCCTGACACTGGTATCAGGACATTTTCCTGCCTTGTCTAGAACAGCAGGGTCGCACAGACTACTAGGAGGCTCCACCAGCAGCTACTTGCACCACTTGGTCTGCATCTGCCTCCAGCTGCTAAGCCAGTCAGTTCTGGATCTGCTAGTGAGCATCACTCTGCCAGCCTACCAGGTTCTTCCACAACACAGCCTTTCTTCTCTGCCACCTTATGTTCATGTTATTAAAATTCGGCCAGACATCCAGGCGTTTGAGGAAACAATGTAATCCTGAAGGTTTTCTCCTTATTTCTCCCCATGTCCTTTCAGGTCCCTTGACACCATTCATGTAGCCAAACAGTAAACCAGAGCTGATTAGAAACCTCTTTCTCCTTCCTATGTCCTTCTCTCCATTTAGAAGACAAAACAAAATAACTGGATAGATAAAATTAGTAACTTCAATATGGATGTTACATTTTCCCCTCTCTGAAGCTATTTTCCAACCAAGGAGGCTGTTACCTGGGCACCCTAAGTACCTTCTGTTTTAACTCAACAGTGATATAGGAGAGGCAAACTCTGTGCCTTTTGCCAAAACATGACTCTCTGTTGTGAAGGAAGGGGAAAAGAAAAGGTCTAATTTAAACTCCATCCTTCATCTGCCTGTCCCCCACCAAGTCATCTTCATATCTCACTTACACCTGCAGTGGTAAAAGTTAATTATATGGTTTGCCTGAAACAATTCACTAGTTCAACTTTTCAACAGCTTGTGATTTATGCCCCGTAATATTTGTTTACACATGCTCATTTACTTCAACTACTTCAAAGCAGTCTAACTTGCTGAAGAGATAGCTGACACAACTGAAAGGATGTTAGATCAAAAGGAATCTGCAATATTTAATAAAAATAAGCATTCCTCTCCACGGTGTGATTCCGAGCTAAAGTTCATTATAGATCTTGAGCATCAGCCTGCAATGTTAAAGTTTCTCCTCCCCACACACTTGGTGATGAAAGCTCTTAGAAACCCTTTTAATTCCTTGCAACAAGTTTGATACTTTTAAGTAGTTAGAAGTGCTTTTTTTTTTTCCCCCCACATGTTCTGTACATGACAATGGAGAGGTACACTTAATTAGCCATAAAATATTACATAAAGACAACCCCAAACAAACTCTTTTTCCTCTTCTTCCCTCTCAAAAAATAAATTCAGCCAGAATAGGCTCATCTACTGATAAAACTGGAATTAGATGATTTTAGCCTAACGTCCCTGGAAGCCTTATATCCTTTTGATATCAGTTCCCAGTGCCTTAATAATTGATATACTTTGAAAATGCACCAATATACACAGCTCATAAGTTTAAATGATTTCAACATACTCAGAAATAGAACTACAGCCAAGTTCAACTGCAGAAGCCAGAGACAGCTGAAAAGCCTGCATAAACAGGAGAGTATCTGCACTCTAGTCTAAATGCATCAAGTGTGCACCATGGTGCATCTGTACCAGGAAACTTAAGATACCTCATAACAAAAGTTAAATATTTAATGATAAGAAGGTACTAGACTAAATATGCCACTGAAAGGAAGAAAAGTCTCATGATTTCTTTGTTTTATGTAATATCTAAATCACTAGGAAAAAGGAAAAAAAAGTTTGACTGAAATATTCAGTTAATCTCTATCAGGGGTAGGGGAGGTGGTAAGGAACAATTCTCAGTCAATCTGCTGAATATCCCTTTAGAAGTGAAAAACTTATCTGTTGTATATATTTTCCTAAAGGACAGAATGCATTTCTCCTATCAGCTACTCAGTCAGGGCTTCTTCAATAGTAAATGCTGGCTGAAAAATAAACATAGATGCTATTCTTAAGACATTCTCCCAAGACACTGCTTGGGGCAAAACTTACATCCCAGTATACAAAACAAAGGCAAACAGAAGACACAATCCATTCCAACAGCGCATAAATGCACTTGACAAAACCTGGGTTTAGTTTTAAAACATTTCTTGAACAGAAAAATATTTACAGCTGAAAAAAACATAGCCTTATCAAAAAAGACCTCTCTGAATTATTCAGGTATGCATTCCGAGCATGTAAATTGATCTTAAATCAAATATATTCTGAACTATCCAACTGAGGAACTTTAAATATAATAAACCTTTTAATTTAGATTTTAGACACTTAAAATAATTAACACATAATACAAACTGACATTGATGTAGTAACACAACTAAGAGAATATCTAGTGATGTAAAGTAAAAAGCCACTCTCTTTTCCCTTAGAGGTACACAAGGAAAACCTGAAATCTTAAAACTAAACTCTGTGAAAGCTACAGTGTGAAAAAGGATGTAAAACTGACGGCATAGCTGAGAAGACAGAAGCTTTTTAGACTTGCCCTTCAAGTCTGACAATAATTAGCCCTAAAATCCCAACAACACTACATTTTCCAGTAGAATTTTATCCCCAGTCCAAAAAAAAGTTGTAAATAACTCTCTATATGCAGCGTACACACACACTTTGTGGCATGCAGAAAACAGAGCAAACTGCTACACTATTGTATCTATAAATGAGTTTTGCCCAGCACCTAATGTTTGCACATACACTTTAAGCAGAAGTGTTTATCTCCTAATTAACAAAAAGGGTCTTAAAAGTATACCTGCCTTCAGACACCAGTAGTTGTTTCAGAAAGAAGATTTCTGAACCATAAGGCTACAAGTTGTGTCAGTATTTTACAGGAGCAAGTTTCCTTCATCAAATACTCTTCTGTTCTCTGGTACTTCCAAGTCGAGTGCTGCTTAGCTGACGCGTAATTCTAGGGGCACGCCTGAGAGTGGTTATGAATGAACACCAAGGCTCCTGGTGCCCTGTTGGCAACTGTACTTGGCTACACCTCCTTGGTTGCTAACACTCCTGCTCAGCTCCTCCCACACAAAGTAAATAGGCCTGCTCACTGCTCAGGTTTCAACAGTTTTCATCTCAGCCTTTATGAAACTCTCAAGGTCACAGTTCAGGTTCAAGTAGGCCAGCTCTGCAGAGATTGTCACGGAGAAAGAGAGCTTGCTTGAGAAGTTTCACAGTAATCAGCCCTGCTGTGCCTTTCAAGCCCAGTGCCACACTGTCATAAAGCTATAAGCCACACAGAAAGTACATGCAATTTACTCAAGCCACAAATACTGGGTGGAGTAGCATTTCAGAAATGGTAAGTTTTAATAAACACATAGTGACTTGCAGAGAGGAATGTGCCAGAGTATGCATTACTAAGAAGTCTGGAGGTCAAGATAATAGATTCAGGAGACTAACCACAAAGAGCAGATTTGAAAATATCTCACAGTAATTCAGTCTGGTAACACAAGCTTAAACCAGAATATTTAGGGGTCAGACTCCTTCCTTGATTACTGTGACTAGAATCCTCACTCACATCCCATTTGACACAAGCGTCACTAAAGCTATTCCAAATAAGTTACACAGTTTTTCAGAACTGGGGCTTCATGTCCATGCTCTGTCATAAAACTGAGAAGTGACTACCTGTGTCACTGAGGTCTGGTCCCAACAGAAGTATAACAGATATTAAATCAGAACTACCCTAAAGAACAACCCAATCCCCATGGCTCCTATACACTGCTGATTACAAAAAACACTTCGTTATCACCAAAAGACAAGGTAAAAACACTATTTAGGATTAATATGGAAGTACTTAAAAATAAGCTTGCCAGAGAGACTCAACAAGACCTCTAGCAGTTTCTTCTCTAGTGCTAAGACAGTGAGACCAACTCATGGAAACATGAAGTAAGAAAGCATGACATGCTCTTAGTGTGTCAACAGAAATTCTTTAGCCATTCTTCAACTCTTCTATTCAAAGGTCTGATATAGTGGAGGAAAACAGGAGATTGCATTAAGATACTTCCATGACTAAATCTGTCTACATGTAAAGTCACAGGAAATTGCCAAAAAAAACAGATATAATTCTCAAATATTAGATATAATGCAGTAGCTTCGGAAACAGCTAATTTGGAACCAGTTAGATTATCAAGATTATACCACCGCCAAGCCAAATACCACTACCAAAGAGAAATCCTAACATGTTGAAAGTGCCAGTTGAAAGACGCCGGAGATGGCATTTACACAGTGATTAGTATTCTATCAGTGGAGCTACAGCCTCCCCCATGCATCTGCCATAACCACAGACATGCAGGCTTTCTTTCACCAGCTCCACTGTGGTTCAGTCACATGCACTCACATGAACAAGTAGCTCATGACCTCCTGGCAGAAACCTGCTGTGGGATGGAAGCCAAGTGCCCGTCTCAGGGAGGGCTGCTAATACGTTGAAAAGGCTTTGAGTTCACTGACATGGGACTGTATCTTTCCTTCCTCTGCCCCGCAGTAATCTGTCTTCCCTTAATGGCTTGATAAGAGGAGATGTATGCTACATCTCCTGAACATCTTGCACAGCAACCACTAGTGAGCCGGAACTTGGATGAGGAGAGTCAGGAGCTCCCAACATTTCTAATCACCTGGTCAAACGAAACATGCTGCTGCTGCTGTCAACTGAGCCAAGAACTTGAAACAAATCTTTTTGGAAAGCTGCAAATTCTTCTGGTTTAAACCAAACTGCCTTTAACTTGTTAGCTGCCCCAGGTAGGCAGTATTGTCCACATCTTGCATTTTC
This sequence comes from Urocolius indicus, assembly GCA_013401255.1. Lineage (NCBI taxonomy): Eukaryota > Metazoa > Chordata > Aves > Coliiformes > Coliidae > Urocolius > Urocolius indicus. Next base: position 48,037 of record WBNH01003627.1, on the reverse strand, counting down.
TTGATCATTATGGCTCCAAAGTCATCTCATCCCTTCAGCTGGTAGTAAATGTTCTTTAGGGTCTACAGCTTAAAAACATCTCTTCCGCATTCTCTACATTCTCTGACATGTAGCAAGAGTTACATTGGTATTTTGCCCCCAAATGCAGCATCCTATGGATTAAAATCCTAACATTTCCTTTAGGTGTTTACTCTGGAGAAAACAGCCTTTAGTGCAAACTCAATACAGCTAAAAACGCTTACATTCTCCCTTGAAGTCAGCTTCACATCCTCTTCTCTGTTCATTGTTATCATTGTTACTGGCAGACCTATAATTCTGCAGCCACTGTCAATCCACTTCCCTGCACTTAAGCTGTTTCTCAGTCACAGAACATATTTGCATCATACTGCAAACTTCATTAACAACTATTACTACTTCTCTACTGGAAAGGAGGGGCAGATCCTGTTTCTTATCTCAGCTCAAGCTCCTTCTGTGCTTGCACTTCCACAGCTTACCCTTCTATGACAAGTTGTCTTTAAAAAAATAAAAAAGAAAAAAAAAAGACAGCAAGTAGCTATTAATTTAGCTCAAAGATGTACCCTATTGTAAAATACCTCAGTCTTCATCATCCTCACATGTTTTTCTCAGATACTGCTCTCATTTTCACCCCATCTGCACCTCAGCAATGTTTTGAATAGACAGGAAAAAACCACGGAGGAGCTCATGCCTCCAAGTTCAAGAGCCCAGAAGGTTGTCTGCACAGGCCATTGTTATCCACATGAAATACAGAACTAGAGCTCCAAAGTCGTAGTGCATCATCTGCTGAGTTCCTAGACTTACAGTATCACACATAATACTGTCAACACAACCACAACTGGAATTTGTTCATATTTAAGTTTGGATGATGCTGTCGTTGGAACAACCTGCAAATTAGAGGCCTCATTCAAATCCATGAAATTGAAAATATTGCAACCCCTTTCTATAAAGCATATTCTGAATTTTATGTTATTCATGTGGATTTTCACCTCCCCAATATCTTAAAAAATAAGCCTAGGGATTCTCTTCTGAACAAAAAAACCCACATGTAAGTTACTAGCAAGTTAAAAAAAAACAGAAAATATTTCATCATATACACTTCCTCGTACACTCAAAGAACACAAAGAATGACGGCACCAAGTCTCATCAAACAAAGCCATAAAGTGACAACAGAATACTGGTAAGAAAGAAATGTCAGACACTTTTCAAACATCCTATTTTAGCATTTTTAATATTACAATTTCAACTAGATTTCTCTCTTTACTACAAGCACAGCTTCTTATGATTTAAACATTTACATTGTTTTCATAAAAAGTTTGAAATATATTTTAGCAGCATATTTTTGAGTTAGAAAATATTGAAATCCCTTTCTAAGGAGACTCCTGATTTTTTTTTGGTAAATTTTAAGTGACTACAATTTCTATATTAATCCATTTTATCAAATAAAGCAGTATCCCAATGTAAGGCTGAGTTAACAAGATTTACAAGGATCCAATTTACCAAGGATAATTTGTGTAACAATGTAAACAGCTTACATCAGCAAGCAGAGTTCTGCTCTACAACTTTTGAAAGTGTAGTTTTTGACTCTATTTTTCAGTGTAATAAAATTGTTCTGTCATTGTTTCTTCTTTATAACAACTAGGTAGGTTAATAGAAGTAAAAATCCAAAGACAAGATTGATAGAAAGTTATCTGTCCACTAATGGGTAATAATATTTTCAGCTATAGAATTCAAATACAGAAAGTGAGGTAAATAAATATTGTTCAACCTATGTGTCAAATGCTAGAAATTAAAGATATTTTAGCAGTCCTAACATCTATATGCACTACACTTCAAAAAAAAAAATAAAGAAAAGGTCTTGATGAGTTGTTAAGGCTCCACTAGCTCACTACAAAGCCTAAAAACACACTATCCCAAAAAGTAAGCAAGGTTTTATAGCAAAAGCTAGCTCCCCAAATCCATTTATGTCTCATGAAAAGGCTACTGAATTATTTAAGTCAAATTCCAAATCTCATAATTCTAAATAAAATATCTAGCAAAAAAAAAAGCAGTACAACCATTTAGTATGTTTAAGGCACAGAGAACTACGAAGGTTTTGTTACCTAGCAGTTAAGGCAGAAGAAAATGAACAATGGCCCGAACACAGAACATAGCAGAAAGCAACATTAACATGCAATACACAGCACTGAAAAGGTAAGAGACAGTACTAACTTGGGAGATGTTATGAAAAGGCAAATACTTCAAAAGTTAGAATTAAATCACTATGTGGGGGAAAAAAAAGCAGCTTTATCTTCCCAATTCTTGGTAAATCTTTATCACAATTTGACTATTTCCCTTTGAGTGAGCTGTTGAGTAAAAGGGTCTAGAAATTGCTTTCTTAAACCTACACAATGAAAACTGAGGAAAACTGGTAAAAGTTTTCAAGATCACCTCATTTTGAAACTGCTCAAGGCCACTTTCACAAGGAGTTCCTCGGTTGTGATGCTGAGGAGGTCCGTGATTGAAAAGCCTTCCTTTGGGTAGTCGAGCTTAAGAGCTCTTGTTTTGCCAGCTTTCTGAAAGGTTGACTAATTAAGCCAACTTTGTACCCTTACTAAATCCTTTCTTACACACTGTGGATGTAGAAAGCTAGTTTTTAGGTTTGCTTTGATGTCTCTTGAACCTCAACACCTCCAAGTGTTATCAGCTTTTGCACTAGATGGCACTTGGATTTGGGTGTTCTCCAATTTACAGTCAGTGTTTGAAGGCTCAAATTTATTTCATAAAACAAACTGTAATTGCAGCAACATGATCAGGATTGGCTTATTCTGACCCTCTATTTAACTAATAATGGGCAAGGCAGAAATAAATGAAATTTATAATAATTAATTACACATCCGCATCAGGACTATTGTTATATATAACTGAGCTACTATTGCTACATATAACTGAGTTAGCCTTTCAACAGTAAAATTCTGAATTGACTAAATATGATGAATATATGTGGCTACTGGTGAATACACCAAGCATAATTCCCACCATCAGTTTTTCTAATACATTTCTGTTAAACAGCCTTGCTGAAGCTTTCTAGGGAAGCAAACGATCTCCACATCTTTAAAGGCCAGTCTATAGCCTAAAAGATCAACTAGTCTTCGGCCTCGTAATAAAGGACAGCATATCTTCAAGGGTCCTGAAAATGTTTATGTGAAATAAGAAGGTGTGACTTCTTCCTACAAACATTATACAGAACAATAAGAGCATAAACAAACTTTTGCTGAACAATCACTTGACAATGCTGATAGATCAAGCTGTATTCTGTATTAGTAAAAGAGATCTGTACTGGACACCAAAAGCACGACTCTCACCTCTGGCTCAGATGACACACTAAGTTGCGTCTCACAGGAGTGAAATGAGCAGGGAAGGAAGAAGTCATGCTTTAAATTAAGAAACTAAGTACAGGACAACAGAAAAATCCAGAGCTATGGTCATGTAGCTTTAAAAGCCAAAACTTACACATAGGAACACTTTAAACCATGAAATACATACTGCTTACAATTCACCCTTGGTTCCAAATAGGAAGCCAATGGCCCAAACAGATGTTTAATGTTATTAAGTTCTCATGTAAGTTCTCATCTACTTTTAATTATTCGTAATACCTGTAATTAGGATTTTACTTAAAACACAAATGGAAAACAGAAATTGAGCTGCTTCTAGTAAATTTTGCATGTGATGGGCACTGAGCATCAATCTCCTTGGACTGTTGCTGACCAGCCAAAGAATCCAGCACACGTGGTGGTGTTTCCCCAATAACACCAAAGTGCTGGTTGCTTCCAAGACTGCCTCTTCACAGGTTTTGTTTCATTCCATTCCAACTCATTTATTTTTAACCACAAGCTCTATACAAAACTGGCTTTGCCATGCAGGCTCTTTTATTCAGGCTGTAGAAAACGGAACTTGGGTAAGGGTGGCCAAATAGCATTCAAGTACCAATGTCACAGCTTCCCTTTATATACATGTAATCAGTTGTTTCTAGAATGTACCATACATTTTCTGTTTTGATTCTCTCCTATTCTGTATTTAACATGCTTTTGAATTGTTTATATTACCCACTTCTTAAGGATGTATTCAGATGGCAATGACTAGAAGTATCTTCATTTAGTTAATAGTAAATGCCTTTAAACACTGTCTAAATATTTCCTCTACTTCTGCATATTCTCATCATACAATAATATAGGTGTATTTCAGAGACCTTTGTTAATTGGATTTCAGTTACAACAGTGAACCTCAAGTACTCCATCACTTTAAACTCTGTTCTACTTGATATTTTCCAGCCTTGCATAGCATATATTTTTCCCTGTGTAATAAGCTTCCTTTTTCACCAGCACTGTAATTTTCCTGTACGAATACCTACCACAGAAAAACCACCCAACTTTTAAATGTGGGTCAATCACCTCCATAAAAACCTAACTTACACCTCCCAGGTTGCAGATAGGCTAGAAGTTAGCAGTTAAAGTTTGCTGAACCTAGTCCACACCATACCTTTTCACTACTCAAGCTGACTGCAAGTCAATTTCATTGGTTCATGAAACTACAGCCTCATTTCCAATAGTGCTCCTGGAAGACTAAGCCACTGATGATTGATGCAAAAAAAGACAGATACATAGAACAAGCTAAAGTTCACTTATATAAACCCTGACATAGGAGAAGAAAAAAATAATCAGAACGGAACACTGAATATTTACAAGGATTTCACATAGCACAATCAAGTCTTTGTGCTTTTCAAGCCCATTTTAATGACTTTCCTATGAGTGAAAGCCCTTAAAAAAACCAAAACTGTTTGCCTTTAGAAACTAGTGTGAATAAATATTAAAAGGAAGACTTTATTACAACATTCAAATACACACAGAACCACAGCATTTGTCTAGTAGAGGATACTACATGACACATAGAACAATAACAAAAAAATTCTTTAAACATGAAATTAAAAACAAGCTATGTGCGTATATAATACAGACAACAAATTCGAGACTCGGCAGAACACAAGCCAGAGAACATAAAGTGCAGTTCCAGTGAGGTAACAGCAGCTTTTAGAAAATATATCAGAGCTAGCTGTGTGTAGCACGGAAAATACCACAATAATTATTCTTAAAATACACTAAAACAGTAACAAATTCGACATTGTAACAACAATCTTCCATTTCAAAGGGGTTTTTTTCTTTATATCTGGAGGGTACTGAAGGGGAAAACAGGAAAAATGATACAAAGTTACCCATGACACTGCCTTTATTACTCTGGCAGACTAACATTACTTTGACAAAGCAAGCTATAGGAGTTAGAGAGGCTTACATGAAAAAAACCAAACACTAAAACTCCAGTAATACTACTGATAGGAAGAATTAAAGGAAGTATAGATGACCAGCATGGCTGTCAAGAATAAAAGGAGAGAGAATATTAATTTTAAAAGCTTTAATTTTTCACTAAAGACTCCACAGACCATAAGAAACATGTCTAATGACATCCTAGGCAATAAGACAACACGAGTAGTTTCAAATGCAAATAAGCACAAGGAGAGCAACTACAGCTTGTTTTTGTTTTTAAAAGAGACTATCAACGTGTCAGGTCTACTGAGGAGTTCCACTTTACACCTGACTAGTTCACATAAATCTACTCAAAGTTTGTTTCCAACAGGTTTAGTGAGAGGGCCTGTTTGAAAGCTGCCAATAAGCAGCACTGAGACTTTTTTTTTTCCCCCCTCACGATGAGAGAAGAATCTTTCAGTAGAATTAATTGTTAGAAGATCTTTACAAAAGTTTTCAGGCTTGCTTAGGTGGTGTATCATAACACTTTTGTGTAAAGACACAACTTATATACCTGAGCCATTAACGTGACCATCAGTTACAGGATTACACACAGATAAGTATTTTTCATCACATAGACTGCTGTCCCACAAATCATAGCATGCTTTAATAAACTAGTGCACCATATAATGGACTTTTTTTCTCTCTCATATTAGCATATAAGGATACGAAGAATTACATAACATAATTTCAATATACTTTCTTCCTTACCTCTTGACTGTGAAAGGCAGTGGTTTTGAACCATCATTGGGAACAGGTAATTAATATCAATATTTAGATTCGTTAAAACCTCTGTAAAAAACAGCTTTGTCTTACCATGGCTGTGGGTAGTTCCTGGGCTGAGAGATGGTTGTAGTGACTCTTTGGTTGGAGTAAAATAGGCTTCTTTCCCCTGGCGCTGGCTCATTTTTCCTGGAGTTAAAAGCTGTGACTCATCGCTGTTTGTTACCACTGCTGAAATACAAAATGGATGCTCATTCAATGATGTTACATACCGGTGCATATATTTCTATTAACAGCTTCACTGCCATTCATGAAACTGATACTCAAATACCGTCTTGCAAAATTTTTCATTCTAGGATTTCAGAGAATTGCTTCGGGGGGGACTAACAAGCTTAGACTAAGACACGAGGCAGAAGATGAAAACAAAACCTAGGAGGATATAGGACAGGCTGCTACTGAATACAGCAGTGAGCTGTTACTTAACTTCTGGAATCCTGCTTTCTTTTTACTTTTATGATAGCTCTTGGTTTAACTAGCCACATCACAGACAACCTAGGAAACGGCCTGCCAGATCAAGCTGTGCCACCATCCCAGAAAACTAAGAGGAACACATGTGCGTATGTCATAAGAAACAAGTCTTATTGATAAAGACTACATACGGACTCTCTGGCAAGGGAAAGGTTTAAAGCAGAACAGAACGTTATCAGTATGAAAGGCTTGTTTTATGTCCTGCAGCTATCCGTAAGATCACCTAGCCAGCCACCCTGTTTATGATGTTTGTATATTTCTTTAAGTTGCACTACAAAACTGTACCTTCCAATAGCAGTGAAAGAATGGCTGACTCAGTAACATCTGTCCTTTTGAGGCAGATCTACCCACAAAAAGAGATCAGAAGGGGAAACAGAAGATGCTTACTAAACAAGAGCCTGACTAAAAGACTGTAACTTATGATGATGCAGATTTTTTTAAGACTTCCTAAGCTTTTCTCAAAACAGCTTTAAAAGGTCAGCAGAAGCTCTAGTCTAAACAAACAAGTTCAAGTCTATGGATAGAATGTGAAAAGCATAGAAGCCCTCTTCATAGTTTTATTTCTACTATTATTTCAGTGATTGAAACATAACAGAGGAAAAAAAAATCAGGAAAAAAAGAAAAGTTTATGAGCTTTGGAAGAAGGGGCAAGTAACTCAGGACTACAAAGACTATATGAGGCAATGCAAGGATGCCAGAATATATACTTGGGACTAATTTTCTACATGCGATAAATCATCCAAAACCCAGCTCCAGCCAAATTATACCCTATGCAGGCTGCTGCTTAGAAAACACATCAGGCAGTGGTCAAAGGGCATAAACATCTCATTTTATTAAGTTTGGAGTTGAAGTCTGTCAGTGCCATAAGGTCAAAACTTCAAAGTAGTGACTGAATTTCCTCTTGTAGTATCAAGAAACTAGCTTTTCTTTGTCCTACAGCTACAAGTATGGGAAAAAGGGAGGGCAGAGGAGTTCCTGAAGTATTGGGAAAGGACTGTACCAAAGGTCTAGTATCTGAAATGAAAAATAAAAGGGAGGTTGAAAACAGCTGTTTCACACAAAACAGGTCTCTCCTTTAGCAGTGAGCTCTGCTTACTTGCTTTAAAAAAGCTTTAGCTGCACTGAAGTAGCATCGACTCTCAATCAACTAGCTGAAAGCTGCTCTCTAAGAGCGACAGGCCGTAGGCAGCTTTCACAGCCCGCCTGTGACTCCAGTGCCCCCAGGCAGCCCCCCCCCGCTGCTGCAGCAGGCAGTGCTCCCACTCTGCAGGATGGCTCCATGCCTGCCACGCCACAGCAGGAGCCACGACAACAACCCTTTCTCAGATGACCTGTGTGGAAGGCTCATTTCTGAGACAGCAAGGTGCTGCACCTCTAAGATTTTTCTAAAGCTTTAAGCTTTGGAAATTCCAGGGGTTTTTTAAGCTGTTGAGAAATAATTTTTCAGGTGGTACTTGCCAGTAATTCAGATTGTAAGTAAGCTCTGCATACAAATTTTCCCAAAGCATGAACTGAACTCAACTGATGTTGAGTAACAATCCCAGAGTTACAAGCCTCAAGTTCACTACCAAATTCATGCTCCTTCATTAGTCTGTAGACTCAATTTGGGTCCTGCAAAAACTGCTAGCACTGTCAGAAAGGTCCCTTTCCTACAAAGCACAGTTTATGTATCGCTTAATCTAGAATATCTTGAGGTATGCATTTCGCATGCCTGAGGACCTAGGATGAAGCTCTTAAATTAAGTAGGCTTTTGAGAAATTCAATATACAAAGCTGAAGAATCATTTGCAGAAGGGTTTTAAAAATCATCTTTTACACAAAACATTGTAAAAGTACAAAACAAATGGAAGTAGATCAGTTAAGAACATAAATGTTTAGCCTATCCACACTGTAGCAGCCACTATGAAGAAATTGTCCCCTTCCTTCAAAATGCCTCATCCTGATGCTCAGATGTTTGTGTTAGGGTGAGGGTAAAGATCAGGCAAGGATGAACATACCTGTTGCTTTGATCAGGGGATGGTGAATAAGATTGCTAAATATGCCATTAAAATCAATCACCTACCACTCAGAAGCAGATCTTCTTAAGAGACCAGACTTAATTAGTACATTAATAGATAATTCAGCAATTTGAGAGAGGTTCCTTGGGTGCTGTTTATAGCTTCTGATTGACTGATTTTATAAACACTATAAAAATTTATGGTGCCTACTTAAGTCATCCATTTACTGACAATGTTTGATGGTCCTATAGCTATTCTTGAAATCATTTGAAGTGCGGAATGATTTTATCCTGGAACTTCATGACATTCACAGAATAAAACCAACACCAAAAATGAAAGACAGTAACAATCAGTAGAGCGACGTGTCTGGAT